>QXTE01000028.1:7447145-7495014 GCA_003942145.1 Platysternon megacephalum | reverse complement strand
GCCCCGCCTCTTCCCCAGCACGCCGCGTTCCCCCTCCTCCCCCTCCCTCTCTGACCAGCGAAACAGCTGCGGAGAAGTTCCCCTGCTCCAGCTGTCTCCTCCGCGAGTGCGCCGCCGCTTTCTGTTTCTCTCCCCTCCCTCCCTGCCCAGCGAAACAGCTGTTTCGCGGCGCAAGCGCTGGGAGGGAGGGGAAAGAAACAGGAAGCGGCAGCGCGCTCACGGAGGAGGCAGCTGGAGCAGGGGAACTTCTCCGGGGGTGCTCAAATTTGCCGCCCCTGCAAATTTGCCGCCTTGTCGGCCTAGGCGATAATACGCCGCTGCCTGAGGCCCTCAGCTCTGAGAAGATGATGGAGCTCCTGGTACTGGACCAGTATATGAGGGGGATACCACCAGGCGTCCGGGCTTGGGTTGGCCAGAATGACCCCTCCACCTATGATGAGTTGGTCTCCCTCGTGGAAAGACAGCTGGCAGCCCGTGAACTGTTCCAGACCCCAGGTGGGGAGACATGGCAATCCAGGAAGCCAACCCCAAACCCAAGGCCCCGGACTGTGGAGAACTACAGGAGAACTGTAACGGGGAGGAAAGACACCGAGGAATGGCCCAAGGCCAAGAAGGGACCAGGAGGTTTGGGAAGAGAGAGCTGGGGGGGCCGGCCAAATGGCCCCAGGCAGAGGGTGACAACCGGAATAAGGGGGCGGTGTTACGAGTGTGGGGAATTGGGGCATATAGCAGCCCAATGCCCCAACAGGGAAGAGCCTATGCAGTGTAATCTGGGGGATCACGGGGAGCAATGTGGCCTAATTGGCCTGGTAGGGGTCACAATGACCTCGCATGGGTATACAAGATCAGTAAAAATGAATAGTATTAAGACCATAGCATTAATAGATTCCGGGAGTGCTGTCACGCTGGTCTCGGGGAAGTTGGTGGGGCATGACCAACTAACCTGGGCCAAAAACACAGGGGTAACGTGCGTTCATGGCACCGTAAATTTCTACCCCACAATCCCGGTACGGATTGAGATCCAGGGGAATACTACTAGGGTGACTGCAGGGGTGGTCCCCAAGCTCCCCTATCCTGTCTTAATTGGTAGGGACTTCCCCGGGTTTGAGAGCTTACTCCCCCCAATAGAGCCAGGGGAGGGTAGCAACCCCCGGGCTGAGACGGAGGCACCTACAGATAGCCTCACCCCAATGTTTGCCGAATTTGCCCCAGAGTTATTCTCTTCCCCCGGGAAACCCCGAAAGTCTAGGCGGGAAAGGAGGGCAGATAAAAGATTAGGGACCAGGATTCTAGCAGAGAACCAAAAAACCTCCCTTGTGGGTAGGCAAACCCGTTCAGGAGGCCAGGAGATAATTCAGGCCAGTGAGGACTCGGAGGTGGTTCCTAGTCCAAGTGGGAGCAACCCAGGGGGCGGAGTAGAAATAGGCCCCCTAGAATTAGGTCAGATTGGTACCTCACGTGAGAATTTCGGGCAAGACCAAGCCAATGACCCACTATATGCGAATGTGAGGGAGGAGGTAGTGGAAGTAAATGGTGTACCCGTGGAAGGAAAGATCAAAGGCCCAAGGCCATGTTATATACTCAAACGCGATCTGTTGTACAGGATAGAGCAAATACGAGGGGAAGAAGTAGAGCAACTCCTAGTCCCACGGAAACACACAAGGGCAGTACTAGAGTTAGCTCACAGTCATCTATTTGGGGGACATCTAGGAGTAGACAAGACACTGGATAGAGTCCTAAGAAGGTTTTATTGGCCAGGAATACCCGCAGAGGTCCAGCGCTATTGTGTCTCCTGCCCTGAATGCCAGTTGCATAGCCCCCGACCTTACTTGCGGGCCCCATTAGTACCTTTGCCTATTATTGAAGTCCCTTTTGAGAGGATAGCCATGGACATAGTGGGCCCACTGGAAAGATCGGCACGGGGCTACCGAAACGTACTAGTCATCCTTGACTACGCCGTGCGGTATCCAGAAGCCATTCCTTTAAGAAACCCCACATCCAAGGCAATAGCAAAAGAACTACTCCAAGTTTTGGCCAGAGTGGGCATCCTTAAGGAGATCCTGACAGACCAAGGAACCCCTTTCATGTCAAAGTTAATGAAGGACTTATGTGCCCTACTCCGCATCCAGGCCATATGGACCTCAGTCCACAAACAGATGGACTGGTCGAGCGGTTTAACCGTACCCTTAAAAGTATGATCCGGAAGGTGGTAGCACAGGACGGAAAAGACTGGGATACCCTTCTACCGTATCTAATGTTTGCTATATGGGAAGTCCCCCAGGCATCCACTGGTTTCCCTCCCTTTGAACTACTATACAGACGCCATCCACGTGGAATATTAGATATCACCAAGGAAGATTGGGAAGAACAACCGAACCCAGGAAAAAATGTCATTGAGCATGTGACACAGATGAGAGAGCGAATAACTCGAGTAACCCCTATAGTACGAGAACATTTGGAAAAAGCACAAGAGGCCCAGCGGACATATTACAACCATCGGGCGAAAGTACGGAGATTTCAGCCGGGGGAACGGGTGATGGTGCTAGTGCCGACAGCAGAAAGCAAACTGCTAGCCAGCTGGCATGGACCATATGAGATAGTGGAAGCCATTGGGGAGGAGGACTATAAGGTCAGACAACCTGACCGCCGAAAGCCAGAGCAAATCTACCATGTCAACTTACTGAAGCCCTGGTGTGACTGAGAGACGTGCCTGGTCATTCGGGGAACTCCACCTCAGACAGACGACCCACAGGGGCAGGTGAAGATATCTCCTGAATTAACCCCAGAACAACGAACAGAGGTCATTGATATGATCCAATGGAACCAGGACGTGTTCTATACACAGCCGGGCCGTACGACACTGGTCCAACATCATATTGTCACCAATCCCGGAGTAAGGGTGACAATAAGACCGTACCAAATACTGGAAGCTAAAAGGGAAGAAATTAGGACAGAAGTGAAGAAGATGCTGGAACTCGGGNTCGACACTGGTCCAACATCATATTGTCACCAACCCCGGAGTAAGGGTGACAATAAGACCGTACCGAATACTGGAAGCTAAAAGGGAAGAAATTAGGACAGAAGTGAAGATGATGCTGGAACTCGGGGTTATTGAAGAATCCCACAGTCAATGGTCCAGCCCTATCATCCTAGTCCCCAAGCCTGATGGCACCCTGAGGTTTTGCAACGACTTCCGGAAGTTGAATGAAGTATCCCAATTCGATGCCTATCCGATACCACGCATTGACGAGTTAGTTGATCAGTTAGGCAAGGCCCAATACCTAACCACTCTGGATCTGACCAAAGGATATTGGCAAATTCCCCTGGCTGAGAATGCCAAGGAAAAGACTGCCTTCTCTACACCCGATGGCCTGTTCCAATACACTGTCCTCCCTTTCGGACTCCATGGGGCCCCTGCAACATTCCAACGACTTATGGATAAATTGCTGCGACCCCATGCCAAGTATGCCGCCGCCTATCTAGACGACATAGTCATCCATAGCCCTGACTGGGAAACACATCTAGGAAAAGTAGAAGCAGTGCTAGACGCCCTGCGGAAGGCCGGCCTCACTGCCAACCCTCTCAAGTGCATGATAGGACTAGCTGAGGCCAGATACCTCGGGTATGTAGTAGGGAGAGGTTTGGTGAAACCCCAATGGAACAAAGTGGAGGCAATACAAGGTTGGCCTCGACCAGTCTGCAAAAAGCAGGTCAGAGCATTTCTAGGATAGTAGGATACTATCGGAGATTCATCCCTCATTTCGTCACAAGAGCAGGGCCATTGACGGATCTGATAAAGGCTCGGGGCCGCGAGATAGTAAAGTGGACTGATACGGCAGAAGAAGCATTTGCAGATTTAAGGACAGCCCTCTGCTGCCATCCAGTACTCATAGCCCCAGACTTTGAGAAGGAATTCATCCTACAAACAGATGCCTCGGAGGTAGCGCTAGGAGCCGTCCTTTCGCAGATGGTAGGGGAGGAGGAACACCCAATCTTGTACCTCAGCTGGAAACTCCTCCCCAGGGAACAAAAGTACGTCGTCGTTGAAAAGGAATGTCTGGCGGTAAAATGGGCTATGGAGACTCTCCGCTACTACCTACTGGGGCGGCGGGTTACCCTCGTGACAGACCATGCCCCACTCCAGTGGATGCACAGAAACAAGGAGAGGAACGCAAGAGTGACTAGGTGGTTCCTGTCCCTGCAGCCCTTCCATTTCCGGGTACAGCATAGGGTCAGAAGCCAACACGGCAATGCTGATGGCCTATCACGACAGCACTGCCTCTCGTCCCAAGTAGCCCAACCCCATGGTGTTGAGCAGGGGGTGGGGGAATATGTGATACAGCATGGCCAGAGGGCAGCAGGAGAGGGTTAGAAGGGAGCCTTATTCCCTGTAGAGGGAAGAAAGTTTGCTATAGATTAATTAGAGCACCTGAAGCCAATTAGAGCACCTGATAAAAAAACCCTGCTTCAATCAGACAGGGGAAGGAGTTGGAGCAGAGAGGATTGGTGTTGGAGCAGAGAACAGTTTGAAGGAGTAGAAACAGAGTGGATTGATATTGGAGCAGAGAGCAGTTTGGAGAGAAGCAGAGGAGAAGTGCTGCGGTGGGCTAAGAAGACCAAGACCCTAGGTAAAGGGACACTTGGCTTGTGCAGAGGGAGGGCAGGAAGCCCCCACAAGCTGAAGGGCAGGAGAGGGAAGCAGCCCGGGGAGGGAACCGCTAGTTCAAGTGGTTTACCACTATCCCTAGGGCCCCTGGGCAGGGACCCGGAGTAGAGGGCGGGCCCGGATCCCTCCCTCTCCACTCCCCTCCTCTAGGACACTAGTGGGGCAGTTAATATCCCAGTTCAGGGGCAAGAAATGGCGCCCTGAAACCCCCCCTCCCCCCAAGAAGAGAGAGCGCGAGACCCATCATAGTAGTGCCGGCAATTTGCCACACCTGCTTCAGCATCCCAATGCATGCTGAACACATCCTATATGATATCTTGTACTTATCCAGTGCTTTCCCAAAGGATTGGGAAATGATTTACAAACTGATTATTTGCCAGCAAAATGCAGCCACTTCTGGATAAAATGCAGCAGGCTAACAGCACATAACAATTACTACACAAGAATTTAGTGCAAATAAATAAATAATAAAACAACCATCCTGTATCCAACTGAAATTACTGGGAAATTTAGGGAGGCAGACTAATCAACCACACAAGAATATGGCCAGGATGCAGGAGTCAGCATCCCGCTCTTAGGGAAAACAGTATGGGATCTTTAATTACCATAATCAGGACTCAGGTTTACATTTCCTTCAAAAGACGTACACACACATACTGATTCAGTGCAACTCTCAAATTCTTTCTACACTAACTAAGCTGTCGCTTCAGTTCACAGGGTCAGGGCCCCAAGTCTTTGGAGCCCAAGGTCAGTTCATACTCCTCATCCTATCACAGCCTCATGATGGTGATGTGCATATCCTAGGCACAAGACTATTGCAAGGAGGGCAGTCTCTAGCAAGAGGCGGAGGAGATGCCAAGGCTCGCAAACAAATTGTCTAGTTGTCTTTATGAGTTTGCTAAGGATATTTTGGTAAGGGAGAAAAATTACCAGAGCTCTGAAAAAAAGGTTTAAGAAAACAGCTGCCCCTCTGCGTGAGAATATCCCTCCCCCTCCTAATATTCAAACCCTTTGGCACTCCTTCAAGGTATATTTAGACCACAAAGAGTTAACACCGGAAATGTGACTGAATAGCTTAGAGGAACGGCTGCTGGCAACAATCTGGCCTATTCACTCAGTGCTCATCCAGTAGCAGATGGCAGTACAGCTACACCCAACCTGAGTGTCTTCTTGAACTAGCCTTCCCCACCAACGATCGCAGTGCAGCCGCCCTGAACTACAGACAGGGCATAGGTGAAGGCACTAAGAGTCCAGGATTGAGAGAGAGAGATGGGGACGAGGAAGGGAGATGGTCTATTGACCTCTGCATAGCTGTGTGCCAGAGAGAGAGGGGCACAAGTTGGGAAAAGCTGTTAATCTATTTGTCTGATGTCTCTTTCTGGGCAGGATGGGGGTAAAGGGTAGGGTTGGTGGTGATGCTGTTCCAGAGGTGGTGAATTTTTCAGGGGAGTGTATCATTTAGGTCCCTCTCTTCTTGCCATCACTACCACTCTCTTGTGCTTATGTGGCTTTTTGCGTACACCTACATTTCTCTTGCTCCGCTACCTTCATCTCTTTTCAGCCTGCATGTGTGTCTTTGCAAAACCCCTTCCCAATCAGCATCACAGGAGGCAGAGAACGGCCTCTGGAATATCATCACAACCCTTTCCCTTGACAGAAGAGGACATTCCCTCTTCCCCAACAGAAAATGCCCATCCTCCAGAGTAGCACTTTATGGTTTGCTTTTTTAGTTTCCATAGGCATTCCTATGGCACCCACCATTGTATCACAGTGCCTCTCACAACTAACCAGGAGTGGGTGGCCAGAGCACATTTTGGTGCCTTTTCAATTCCCCGTCATACTGTACTCTCCCACTTTCCCTCCGCTCTCCCCCACTCCCTTCTCTGCCACCATGTCCTATTCAATCCAGTATTTCCACACTCCCCCTCATTTCTCCTCACCCTCGCTCTCCTATTTGGAGCTCCTCTCCTCCACTGCCCTCGACTTCTCTTCCAGTTTTTCAATAAACATTACAAATGAAGTTCATTCCTTTCCCCTCAGCACCAGAAAGGCATTCGCACATTTTCCCTTCCCAGTCACTGTCCTGACCACAGAGCCCAGTGAGAAGGGAATGGAGGGTAGAGTAGAAGAAGTAGAGACTCTCTCTCCAAAGGCTGGTCAGCCTGAGGTTTGGAAGAAAAACAGTCTGCACTGGACGGTGCCTGTAGTCATCTGGCTGTTGTCAGAGACCAAAAGAATCCACATTTATTTCCAGAGCCCAAAGTTCCCAAAAGGGAATACTCCCCACATCCTGCATGCATTGGCTTCACTAAGCCTTTCACTTCCTCTCCCCTCACTTTGAGCCCCTTCTAAGCCTTCCAGCTGTTCAACACTCTCACACACACCTTTTTCTGTAGCCTTCTGCCTGCTTCAAGTGCCTCTTTCCACACTCCTTGCCTTTCTCCCCTCCCTCCTTTCCTGCTTTCCCCCAGTTATCTGCTGAATTCCACACACGCTTGCATAGACGGGATCAATCCGAGGCTGACTCGCCTTCAGCTTATCTCTGCTCCAAATGATTGATTTTCCCTCTTTAAGGGTAATTTGCTGGTGAATTCCATGTATTGCAAAAAACCCTGTGAAATCTAATTCAATTCAATTGGCAGCTGGCACTTTTGGGAAAGAATACTGGAGAGCTGTCAATTTTCCTTTATAATTATGCACTATGTATATCATATTTATAGCGTGTGTCTGTCTATATGCATACATATAGTATATATAAGATTCATACATTACATGCATATATTCATATCCATATACACATAACACAACGGTGTCTGAGGCTACTTTATGCACCGTATATTTTTAGATTCCTATAGTATTTTTTAAAATCTTTTTTATAATGAATATTTAAAAATATTTTAAAATATCAAATCAACATAGTTGCAGTGGTTCATGTGCTAGATACATTCTCTCTCTCTCGCTCTCTCTGCAGTCAACTATAATCAGTAAATAAAATTAAAGCCAGAATAGAAAAGTTTGTTTCTCTTCATACCTGATTCCACCTTCTGTTTAGGACATCCTCCGTTTTACTTAATGTACTTCTGCAGATACTAGGGTGATGACAACAGTTTAAGAATCTGGACAGAATATAATTTGGTGGGAAGAAGGGTTTACAGCTACATGAGGGATGCTGCAAGTGTCAAACAGATTATTACGGGAGTTGGTATTGCAACTGGAACACTTTGATGGAACAAAGTTAAGCCAATTTTTGAAAATCCCACCCTATCTGTTTAATAAGAATTTCAGTTACTTCAGTCAGCAAAATCTCCTCAGAAGTCCCCTGAGTTACTACTTCATAAGAAAAACAGTAAGAAAAATGTGTAGTTCAAATAAATGTTGTACAAAATACATGGGGGAAATGGCTAGATATAAAGATTGGGTTATACCTGACAATTATTATACCCTCAAAGATTACATGCCTGGCTCCTCCTTTCCCTTCTCTTCTCACATTGGGCTCTGGCCAAATCTTGTTGCTTGTCCCTCTAGCATTTCTAACACTTATCCTACATCCTCACTGCCAAAGCCATAGTTCAGCCCCTCTCATCCAGACCACTGAGACTGCCTCATCTCTAGCTTCCCTAATTGTGCATACTCCTTTCTTCAACCTAGCCAGCATTCAGCAGCTAAAATAATCCCCCCTTGTCCCCTTGGTCTGCCTGGGTCCCTTCCCCATCTCAAGCATTTTTACTTGCCTCCCTGTTTCTCCCCACATAAAAGTTTGAGCCCTTTGTCCACACTGTCTCACAGCTCAGCCCTGCCAATCTCTTTGCTCACCCTCTGCACTCTGCCCTTCTGTCTCCTCTGCCCACTCTTTCACACTGCTACCTACACCTGGAACAACATCCCTCTTTCAGTGTGCCAAACATCCTCACTCTTCTTCTTTCAGAGGGGTAGCCATGTTCGTCTGTATCAGCAAAACCAATGAGGAGTCCTTGTGGCACCTTAGAGACAAACAAATTTATTTGGGCATAAGCTCCCATCTTTTATTTTGGGCAACTCCCATCTTTTCATGTGCTGTATATTTACACCTGCCTACTTTTTTTCACTCCATGCATCTGATGAAGTGGGTTATAGCCCACGAAAGCTTATGCCCAAATAAATGTGTTAGTCTCTAAGGTGCCACAAGGACTCCTCGTTGTTTTTACTCTTCTTCTTGAAACCTTCCTCAAAACTGACTTCATCTTTCTTTCCAAAATTGACTCCCACCCCTTTGCTGTGTACTCCTCCTCCTTTCTGTCTCCTTACCTCAGTTTTAAAATATCAGAACTTTACATGCTACAAGCCTCTCTTTATTCCATGTATTGTAACACTCATCTCTTTTCCCCTAACTCCCTCCTTTTTCTGTTATGGTTACATTTTAGGTTTGCCTAGTTTAGACAAAGTTCTTTGGGGCAGTGATTTTACCTTTCTAATCTCTATAAAGTGTCACACAAAATGATGGTATTAAATAGTAACAATACAGTATTAAAAGGTGTCTTCTTCCTTGTCATCTTCACCAGAGACTAGTGCTGGCTGAATGACTCTATAAACTAACTGGAACCTGATCCACACAGAGTGATTCCTGGTCTCAGAACTGAAACAAACCTTTCTGTAATAATANCCTTGTCATCTTCACCAGAGCCTAGTGCTGGCTGAATGACTCTATAAACTAACTGGAACCTGATCCACACAGAGTGATTCCTGGTCTCAGAACTGAAACAAACCTTTCTGTAATAATAAATAATATTAGGCCTGAATCCCCTCTCACTCATACAGGTTTTACTCTTTTGGTGAGTCAATCCAGCAGTATGTGACAGGAGAAGCCAACCAAAGGCGTATATTTGGTGTATATATGATTACTCTTCTGTAAAGCATCTAGTACAGTGCTGGTGGGAATGACTTCCATTGTCCTTCAGAAGAGGCTCTCAATCAGCTTTAGAAAACATCTAAGTCTCTAAGGTGCCACAAGGACTCCTCGTTTTTTTATATTCAGATAGATCACTCTCCATTTTGCAGATGAAGAAACTGAGTCACAGATGGGAAAATGAGTTAACCTAAATTCACATAGGCCTGACCCAAAGAAAACTGAAGTCAGTGAAAAGACTGGAATTAAATTTAACCGTGCTTTGGATCAGGCCCTCAGTGAGCAAGTGACAAAGTCAAGAATAAAATGCAGGTCTCCTGATGCTTAGGCCCCTGTTCTAACTGCTAGACCACATTGGAGGCTGCATAATGATTTGATGTCTGAACTTGCACTATCAGTGGAAAAGCAAAAAGGGCCAATTGAATTAAGATAGCACAGGGGAGTGTTAACACACGTGGAAACCCCTAGCTAATTACTCCTCCAGAAGAAAAATCAATCGTATGGGCAGAGGTTGAGCCATGCTCCTACAGGAATCTCATCAGATGCCAATCTCCTTCCCTCCTTTGCTTTGTGCAGTGAAAACAGGCCAACTCAATTAACACCACATGGCTGTACCCGGAATCCATGTCTGAGGTCATTCTTAATTCTCTAACAGATTTTCCTCTCTGATACGCTCTCACACCCAGCTGTTTTCCCATTGTTCCCAAATTTGGTATAATTTCTTCTGATGCAGAAACAACTCTCTCATTTCACCCATTCAGATCTTTCTGCTCTGGAGGGCGGAAAGAGAAGTGTTGTATTCATCAGGAAGTGAAAGTCAGTAAAAAATATTTTACGGCTGAACTTGAAGCAGAATCCATGTAGGTTATTTCTTATATTCGCCCTATTCAGCACTGCCTACACCTGGTGATGCCGCTTTTACTGTTCACATTTTCATACCACCTCAAACCAACATCTGATTAAGCACAAACACACTTGGCGTTATTGCACACACCAAATTTGTGTGCGCAAAACCTCATTGTTGTGTACACAAATGGGTATTTAAATTTGCCATCACCTGATCTACATTCATTATGTCTTGTTTGCAGGCAAAAATGTGGGTTGTGAGTGCAGAAACATATATAGAATCATAGGATTGGAAGGGAGCCTGAGAAGTCATCTAGTCCAGTCCCCTGCGCTTGTGGCAGGACTAAGTATTATCTAGACCTGGCGTGGGCAATAATTTTCGCAGGGGGGTCACTCCACAAATTTTGGTACGTCATCATGGGCCGCACATTTCTAATATATTAATGGAGGGGGGTGCAAGGTCTGTGAGGCAGTTTAGGTGCAGGAGGGGGCTCTGGGCTGGGGATTGGGGTGCAGGAGGGAATGCAGGGTCTGGGAGGTAGTTTGGGTGCAGGAGGGGGTTTTGACCTGGGGCAGGGGGTTGGGGTGTGGGAGGGGGTGCGAGGTGCAGGCTCTGGCTGGGAGGCGCTTACCACGCCGCTCCCGGAAGTGGCCGGCTGCTGCTGGCATGCCTCTGCGCTTACAACACTCCTGTTAATCATCCCAGAATGATGTTTGCTTTTTTTGCAACACTGTTGACTCATTTTGCTTGTGGTCCACTATGATCTCCAGATCTCTTTTCTTAGTACTCCTTCCTAGGCAGTCATTTCCCATTTTGTATGTGTGCAACTGATTGTTCCTTCCTAAATAGAATACTTTGCATTTGTCCTTATTGAATTTCATCCTATTTACTTCAGACCATTTTTCCAGTTTGTCCAGATCATTTTGAATTTTAATCCTATCCTATGTGTAATTGTGCACATGCAAAGAGGACACTTGTGAAAATTTTGCTAAGGAACAAGCTTTTTTCAAGCTAAACTGTGCCCATTTTTTGAGTGATAGATGGATTTTCAATATGGCAATGGGCTGATATTTTAATGGAGGTGGTTTGGATTGAAAACATCCAGATTTTCTCTTTGTTTGTGTTTTTGGTGCTAATGGAGACCCCGATTCAGCAAAGCACTTAAGCACATGCTTAACTTTATGCACATGCTTAAGTCCCTAACTTCAGTAGAACTTAAGCACAAATGTAAGTGTTTTGTTGAATCAGGACCATAATCATTTTATCAACATTATGTGTGCAACATCAGGTGGGAGGAGTGGAACTAGCAAAATTCCACCAATTTTTTTAAAAATATCACACAGTTCTAGTTACGAAACACATCAACATATTAAAACCTTTCTTGCTTATAATAGCATTGAAAACATTTTAAAAGGGGCAACCCCACCCATAACCGCCCCTTCTACAAGTGCTCAAAGGCCGCACACAAAGCGAGGAACCCTACAAGCGGACCCTACAAGCGGGAGTGTGGGACTCTGATTTGGATCAAGGGCTAATTGTGTTTGCAGACAGCATGACCCAATTAGGTAACAGGGTTGGGGTTTGTTTTTAAAATGGAAGAAGGAAGGGACTGACTAGGCCTTAGGGAGCTTTTTCTTTCATCAATCCTTTGCCTCCTTACTTCCATGAAGAGGGAGAAATAGCACTGGTTGTCCCTGTCTTTCTGTAGGACAGTGGAAGTGAGATGTAAAATAATAGACAGTTCTCTCACCACTTGTCCAGTATTGGTATAGCTGCACTGGCATTAGCAATGGTGGGCTGGATTCCTGGAGTTTTTATTACCATGTTGCCTAGCCTTGCTCAGAGTAAGTACCCAGTGTGGCACCAAAAATAAATAAATAAACCGATGTGATTTAGAGCTGCCTACACAGCCACGTCACAGATCAGAGGGTAATTCTCCCTCCCCTCCACATCATCTAGTGAGACTGCAACTTGATGACACATATTGTGCTCATCTCTGGGCACCTCAATGACAGAAAGATGTCAACAAACTGCAGGGAATTCCAAGACCGGGAACAAAAATCACAAAGGGGCTGGAGATGTGAGGAAAGAATGAAAAAAATCCACCTGTCTATAGTTTGTTTAAACAACAACTAAGGGACCGTCCCTGGAATTATAACGTGGGGTGGATGATGGGGCATAAAATAAGGGGTAGAATTGGTCTTTCTAAATCTGTTTAAAAAATCTTGCCTTGATTTTGTCTGTCTCGGTCTATACTTATTTATTTAGACACTTTCCCCAGTGAGTTGAAGAATTCTCTTTCCATTTCCCTTTGCCTCTCATACATGTCATCTCCTGCATGAAGGCCATGGTGCTGAAATAGCTTCTGTCAGATGCATCCTCATTCACCTCTGAACCTAAAGATCTCTTCCCCTCATGCTCCCCCCATTCCCATTTGAAATCCCCACTGCTAATGATAACATCGGAGGCAAGGGAGAGGGGGGCTCTCTTAGGGCTTGTCAACGCAATGAGTTCCTGGCAAGCTGGGGTGTGACTCTACCCCGCACTAAACAGCTTTGCATTATTTGTCTGTGTGGACCCTGCTGACACACATTAATGGTTTGTTAATGTGCTTTGATCTAGTCCTCTTTGAAATGGCTCTGGATGAAAGCACATTAACAAACTGTTAATGCACATCAGCAGGGTCCATCTGGACAGTTAGTGCACAGCAGGCTAGTGTGGAGTGGATTCATGGCCCTGCTTGCTATGAACTAAATGTTTGTGTTGACAAGCCCTTAGTGGAAACTACTGTCCCTGCCCTTGGCTATGGGATATGGGGCCTGTAGTTCAGGCGGCGGAAGGTCCCGCCCCCGAAATGCACTGATGACCGGGGCGGCCGGCGCCCCCCAAATCTTAGCGCCTAGGGGCATCAAATTTGTTAATCCGCCACTGGTAAGGAGGCAAATAGAGGAGAAGAAAAAGGGAAATAGAAAGAAGGAATTAACAGGAAAACAACAAGAAGAGACAGGAGAAAGTCATGATTTGGACCTTAATACTTCACAAACAATTACATTTAGCTATCTTTATAGCTGTGACAGAATCATCACATGCCAAGAGACTGGGGATAAAATCCTGACCCTGGAAAGCAATGGGAAATTTGCTGTTGACTTCAACAGGGCCAGATTTTCACCCTGTAAGACAAAGCTAATGCTCTGAACTCACAGACTTATGTGTGTGTGTATGTGTGGGGGGAATACTCAAAGCCAGCAGGTTTATTGGTACCTTGAAACTACTGTGTTCATGTAAATCAAAACTTTAATATTCTACTTTTAATGCAAAAAAAGGTTTGGGGGGTTAGCAGAGTAAACAAACTGTTCATGAAAGATTCTAAAATGAGTCTCATTCCCCAAGAGGGCTGTTCAGATGAGTAATCTTGCCATTCCGAATGCATGCTCACCATGATAGCCTGTGTAATTTACCCTTTGCAGTACTGCAGTTTTGCAGGTTGCAAGCACCTATTTGTGGCCAAACTAGAAAGCATGACCTGACCTGACTGTTCCACACAGTCTACACACCGTTTAAACCCATCTCACTTCCCAGACTGTTTCCCCAATAGATTCTTATAGCACCAACTTCCTGGTTAATCTAGTTGCTGCATATGTGCAGGTAAGCATGTGAGTGACTACATTTGGAAAACGTGATGAGTGCAGAGACATATCATGCCATTTCTACACACAGTAACTCCATTGGTTTTATTAAAATCAATGGTAAGAATCTCATTGATTTCAATGGCAGAAGAGTTAGGCCAGGGCCAAGTGATTTTGACAACTGCAACCAATCTGTTTGGGAGTTACAGAAGCTTAAAGAAACTTCATTGCAAACCACAAAACTAGTTTATTTTCTGCTCTCATTACTTAAATGGATGCATGAATCTTTTTTTCCCTCCCCTTTTTAAAATTAGTGAGGCTGAAAGACTGGAGTGAATTTGCGGAGATGTGTTATACACTCCTATAAACAGAGCTTTGAAGCAGAAACAATGACAGAGCCTTCGCTCTATTGACACAAACAGTCCTACCATAATGTCCTTCAATTAAAGAGCTGCTGACACTTCATGGAACACCATGACAAATATTCAGTTTAGAAACAATCCTGACTACCTGTCATCTTATTTGTAATTCTGTTCTTGACATTTGCAAGAAAACATGATCCTGTTAGCTGTTTAAGTTCTCACCTGCATGTCTCCCAGCTGTAGTCATAACTCTCTGTTTACGATATACGTCACAAGTAGACTATTCTGATTAGTGCTTTGTCATAATTGTTTCACACATGAAAACAAATATTTTGGCAAGTTATTACAAGAACTTGTGAATTTCATGAAGCAGAAGGGGGGGGGGGGAATCTGCCATTGCCACCAGCAAACACAGTTTTTGTGATAAACAATGGTGGAGTTACATCCTCAGAACAAATTTTAAATCTCCATCCTTTTGCCACAAGTGAAAATTTGCTATTTTTACAGAGACATTGTACATTTCAATCAGCCATCTGATTTCCCCCCCTCCAATACTCTAATATAGTAAATGTAATAAATGCTAGGAACAGAATAATTAAAAAAAAAAAAAAGATCCCATTTTCCTGCAAATATTCTTTATACTGTGCCCACCCTCCCAAAAAAAACCCAACAAAAAAACAAGGCAAGAGAAATATAGATACCCTATGCTACAGAAGCAGGATTGTTTTTAGATATTTTAGAAAGTTCTCCATGTGGTGCCAGCAGTTGTTTCTTTTTTTTTTTTTTAAGGAGGCATTGTAGACTGGTGTGGTTGTAGGTTAGGATAGTAGAGGAAAAAAAGACATGAATTGCATGAGTCAAATATGAGGAGTAATTGAAGAGTGTAACCCTAGGGCTGGAAAACCTAATGGAATTCCTAAGTGAAATGGTTCACTGCTATAATAAATAGAAGGTCCATTAACAGCACCAAAGAACAGGCCACAGATGCTGCAGGCAAATGTTACTAGGGGTAACTGCAACCACTGAAGAGTAGTAAGAAAATAAGTATCCCAATCCCCCTTCCTGTCAGACCATCAAGTAATCGTCATTTAGGATTAAAGGTTTAATAGGGTGGAGGATGGGGTACACAGATACCTGCTTGTAGCTGCTTCTGGAATGTCTGTTGTTAAAGTCCGTGGTCTCTCTCCTGGATAAAACTGCTTACACAGGGCAAGTGGGTTGCAGGAAACGAAACAAGAGTCAGAGGGTCTGCACTGATTTCCTTCTAACACTATTCATTTGTTGAAGTTCTCTGGTTACTGATGAACTTTCTTTGCTCCATATTTATTTTTACTTCACCTTCTTTACAATGGGAACTGAAAGAGGTTTGATAAAGGGGTTGGAAGCTTGTCTGTTCATTATCGTTTCTAGAAGAGCCTGTGTATTTTGGCTGAAATTCTAACTCCGTAAATTTTTAAGTAATTTTCTGAGAATTGCTACCTCTCTTCATACACCTACAACAGCACCTAGTGGGACTTCTTTCCCCTTTTTCTTCCAACAGAGACTGTACTACTGTCACAAAACTTGTTCCATATTATGGGGCTTAGTCTCTTCCCTGCACTAATACAAAATAGGCCCTTTACTTGTTTTGTTTTTTTTAATTAAGACCAGATGGACACATGGGGGATGAGTACATATTGCCATAGGAAACATATCTTCAACTTTCACAATTCTTGTTCATTTAAATGTTCAATGATCATATTGTATTAGTAGATATTTTATGCATAGATAACTGTACAGTAGGGTTCTGATGACTCAGTTGTGTCTCCCTCCCCCCCTCACAGTTTATGTTACCACCAGAATCCCTCCCTGGAATCTTCTCCATCTATAAGACAGGTTGGAGAAAGGAAGCTATCTGATTACCTGACAGGTGCTCTGAAGTACACAAGAACTGGTATGTGGTACAACCATATTTGTTGGAACTCATCAGTCACATTATCCTTATTTTACAAAAACAACAAGAGACCTCATGAAAGTGTTTGCACTTCGAGGAATGACAGGCTAGAGTGACGGCTGTAGAAGGTACTGAATAATACCCAAGGTACGCAGATATCATGGGTATAACCATGCACATATTAGTGCCCACTTCTCTCTCCATGGTCCGTGTATTATTCTAAGTATAATGTGCAATATACAGAAACAGAAGGCATCAGAGGTACAAGACAGAGGATTTGTGAAATCACCCGGGGTGCCCGTAGGGTGTATCTGCAGCAAGTGGCTACTGATAATATTCTGATGTCTTACCTCGTCTTTATCCTGCACCTGGATGAAAAGGGGAAGGGCAAAGCCCACCTGGGCCAGCTCCGGGATGCCAACACTGTACTCGGAACTATTGAACTCGGGGGCATTGTCATTTATGTCGATGACAAGGACGTTGAAGGTGGTGATCACTGTAGCGTTGGAGGGGGTGCGATCATCATTCAGCTCCGTACCCTGCAAGGAAAAATATCAGTGTGGCCTTTATTTCAAAGAACAAGCATAAGAGAAATGCAGAAGATTGTGGACCATCATATAGAAATTGCATACAGGCAGTGCAGTTGACTGCTGTCATTGAGACAGTCAATGGCACAGTAATAACCTTCCCTTGTCTTTCACGTCATGGATGCAGCATGATTTGACCGAGGCTTTAAATGTGCATTTGTGGTGCAAGTTTAGTGTTCAAAGTGATAGACTGATAACTATGGCTTTAGTCAGGCATAACGTAGTTAGGAGCTGTGCAAGTTCCCTCACCTCCGAGGTCTGCCAAGGATGAGCACACTGAATTTTTACCTGCACCAACTCTACTACTCCAGTACCTATCGCTCTGATTATACTCGTTACTACTGACCTACAAATCTGCCTGTCATCTGGACTGCCACCTTTAGAGATTTGCCCTGTGGGACCAAAACTGTTGTCTCTCATTATGATACTGCGCACTGTAATGACACAAACGCATACCAGCATGATGCATATAGGAAATGGTTTTCCTCCACTAGCATTAATGTCAAGATTGTTAACATCTTGCAAAATAGCCTGGCAAGACATGGGTGACACTCCTCAAAACCAGGGTTTTCCCAGGACATCTGAGGGAGGTGGTGACATCAGGTTCATTCCTGCGCCTCTCCTGAACTGAGATTAGCAACAGTGAAAATCGTGCTGTGATGTGACGGAGACAAACGTCCACTAGAAAAATAGGACAAGACCAGCAAACTCATTTTACTTGTGACTTAAAATAGGTTTGGCTGCAAATTACTAGACATGAAGGGCCAGTGCACTGGCACTCTATGTCATAAGTTCCCACCAGACATCTTAACTTACACAGGGTTTTTTGGTGCGGGTAGCGGGAGGAGGAGAAAAGGGAGGTGGGTGGCTGGAGGATGAACCTTATTGTCACAGAAACGAGAGTGGTGAAGGACATTTGAAAATAGAGTTCTTCTTCTTGTATTTCGTATAATCTAAAAAAAACGGAGACAAGACCACATGGGGAGGAAAGAGCCCCCTGCAGCTCCATGGAGCACTGGAGGGCAGGCAGATGGGGCTGCTGAAGATCACCCTGAGGCTATGAGTGTGGAGTTGGTAAAATTCAGCATTTCCATAGATTGGCATTTGGGCCTATTACATACATACATACATACACACACACCTCTCTCTCTCGTTTTTAACCCAAACATCACCCCCGCTCCCTCCCCGCCGAGAATCAAGGGAAAGAAGCAGGATTCCAAGGGATGATAATAGTATATTGACCGTGTAGAACTCCACAGAAAGACCCTCACCACAGGTCAAGCAGAGTAATTACATGTCATTTTCTCTCCCTGACAAAGCGCTGCCCCTACCACAGCAAGCAGGTGAGCTGTACTCTTCCAATGCTGGCTGCCATCCTCCCAATCAATGACCTCTCTAACATGCTGATTTTTCCCCCCGGCCCAGTGGAATCCACACTTCTAAATGTGTTTCCAGCCCACTGGCTGGCTTGGTATTGATTTTGATTAAAGGGCTGAAATCGGAGTTGGGGGAGCAGTTCTCTGGTGGGACCTCATGGTGTCGGAATGTTATGCTTCGATGCATTTTCATGATGAAGCCACTTCTAGCCTTTTCTTTTTAATCCTTGTACCATGCAACACAGATACACATGCAGCTGAAGGATCTGCTGGACACCAAAAATACAGGTGCCCAGTGAGATGAAAAAAAAAGACCCATTTTTGTCATGGCAGCATCTGTCTCTGCCCTTCTAATTCTGTTGCATCTCACAGCCCCTACTAGCTCCATCAGTACATTCCCCCTTCATTAATCCACAGCACACTGCTCATCCTGCTGCTCAAAGGGGTTGAGGCATGCAGTGTGTATGTGTCTAGCCTCCTCCCACCCCAAGGAGTACCACTGAGCCAGAACAGAGCAGTACAGACACTGCAGAAGATAGAAACCACCATAAGAGGAGTACCCCAGAGCAGAAGTTCACAGAGCTTTGGAAGGGCTAGCAGCAGTCAGGGTGAATCACAGGAAATAGAACATGTTAATTCTACATCCCACTCCCCCAATCTAGGGATAATGGGGTCTGGCCCTGATGCCAGACAGGGAGGGAGAGAGGTCCTGCACTGGGAATAGCAGAGGTCTGCCCTGGTGTCAGATAGGGAAAGAGTAGTTCCAGTGTGCTTCTTCACTTGAAATAACTCAGTATTAAGCAGCGCAGAGCAGCAACACATTCACAGATGATCCTCTGGTTGAAGTGCCTTTCCTCTCCCTTCAGCTATGCTAATCCTTCCCCACGTCTCCCCAAAAGGATATTGCTCTCAGTGTCTCACCTTCACTGTGAGAATGAATCCAGTGCTGTAGAAAGGGTTTTCACGGTCCAGTGGCCCATTCAGGGTTAAAGCTCCACTGATGTAGTCCAGTGCAAAGATGCTGTTGGTGTTACCTGGCAATGAAAACAAACAGGATGAGCACAAGCAGCCCATATTGCTAAAGACACAGAAACTATGGATTTAACACAGAGGAAAGCCTGATGAGACAAGCCTCTTCTCCCTACCCTCCATGCATGACTAGATCAGATGCAAAAAGCGATTTTAGAATTCAGAACTGGTTTAAGACCCCCAGCCGGGTAACAGATTATACTAGTATGTGCAGACTTAAAGCATTATAAATGCATTTTAAAATTAAATGGCTGTAAATCAGTTCCTCCTTCACTTACCTACCCAATATTGGGCTCAGAACTGTGCTTTTCTTGCAAGAGCTGATAGCATCACAAACACTTCAGGCAGTGTAGGAATTTCAAAGAGTTTCTGCTAAAATTTAAATGTATTCATCATTTTTATCTCCACATCTACTCTGTTACTGACTTGGGATCCCAGACAGCATATACAGACCAACACTTTGCAGTTTACCTCTTAGCAAGCGTGGAAGTCTGAGCATAAAGAGAGAGCAGCCGCAGTGGGGCAGCTACTCCCATCACATGAAGGTGGGAGGGAAATGGTTGGACAGGGCTGGGGTGAGCAGAGCCTTAGCTCCATCCCCCCCTCATGCACCAGCTGCGGAGCTGAGGTGGTGCAGGGTGGGAAGTATGCGGCGCTGGTGCAGCTTGTTTCTCCCCTGAAGCAAAGGGGAAGCAGGGACCCAATTGGGACCTGGCCTGCTCCTGGAACAGGAACACATTTCACGCTGCCCTTGACTTAGGGCTTGTGATACGGTATCTTCATGGTCTAGCCCCACATGGTTTTAGGACAGAGCTAAAGCAGCACAAAGAAAAGGCAAAATCCAGTTACTGAACTGAACAGGGTTTGGTTTAGACCCCTCCTCCTTTAGCTGAAGCACTGCATTCTCATTTCCTCCACATCTCCTCGACTGAACTCTGCCATTGCCACTGTGTCCCCTGGATGGCAGACTGCCCCTTCTCGGTGTCCCCACTTCCCTTGGGGAGTGGGCTGGACCCTCTCATTTGCTCCCATCTAGTTTGTAGATGCTCTTTGTTCCATGCCTTTGGGTGCCTTTCTACAAGCTTGTAAATCTGGTATCCCCAAAGGTTACATGTGTGACTAGCCACACGTGATGCCGTCCTCAATGCCTCACTATTTTGTGCTTCATCCAGAAGAGCCTGTCCTCCTCTCATGGCAACCTGGGTCAGTTTTCTCCTTCTTTAGAAATAGACACTGGCAGAAGGTTAACACGGAATTGCTGAGTCGTACAGCCTACTTGCCAGCAGATATTAATAAACTGAATCTCATGGGACTGGGGTACCCTCATTATAATCTCATCTCCTTTACCTTTGTCAACTGAGACAAAGAAACCAGTTGTCACTTGGAGCCTTGGATATCTGATGCTTGCCTTGTGCGATATCCAAGAAGGAGGCTATTGAATTAATGATCAGGGGCTTGCACATACATACACTCCTGCAAACCTCCCCCCCCCCCCACACACACACACCACTTGCACTTTCACAGTGTGTAAGAATTCCTGATCCCAAACACCAAGATAAAGGAGGAGGAGGGGGATTGTTACATTCCATCCAGCTGCAGGGGAGGGAAGAGAAAAGATACCCAACTTCTCAGTACCTTTCTATGTTAAAAACTATTTGCCAATTTTCTGGAAACGCACTTCAAGAAAATTTGCCATTACAAAAGTATCCTTTCCTTAGCTCTTGACCAACTTGCTCTATTCTGATCCTGTACCTCTGCCTGCCTCACCTAGCCACTTTGATATCACTTTCATCATATTAATATTCCCTTACATTGGGTGATTAATGACCCATTTCTTGCTTCTAGTTACAGCTAGATCACTGACTTGGTCGCAGTCTAGCTTTCAATCCTGTCAGACATTTTACACTCCAGGAGCACCATGAGCGAAGGGAAACCAGTGTCTCCTCATTGTCCTGGACCGAGTCCTAACTCTATAATTGTACATTTCTCCTTTATAGTGGAGGGTTTACATTTTCCCTCAGACCTCCAATTATGGAGTGCCTCATGATTCTGTCCTTGGGTCCTCTTCTCTATTCCATCTGAAATGGCCCATTGATTGCTTCAGTGACAGAGTTCACAGCTTAATGAACTGTTAAGGTTCTACTTACAAATATTAAATGATGTTCAGTAGCAAATCATAAAAGGTACCAATAGTTTCCACCTTGGACTTTACCTCGATGTGGTGATCACCCAACTCTACAGTCTTTCTTTTTGAGCTTATTCTCAGACCTCTCTAACTAACATCTACTTGTCTGTCTTGATTGTCAGTTCCTGGCTACTGCATGGTTGATTAAATCCTCTTTCAGAATTGAGGGAGAGAGAAAACACCCTTGCCCCACATCACTGATCCTACTTGTACTATGACCTACTTAACCCACTGACCTCCTCTTAAGTCAAGCCAGAACTTTGTTACCTAGGCTAGAAATGTTATAATGTCAGGCAAGAAAGATGTGGGAGGAGAAAAAGTTCAGGATCATGAAATATTACAGCACACATTTCAAAACATTTCTAAATTTGTCCTTAGCACTGTTGAAATCCTTCTTCGTGCCTTAAAGCACTTCCTATCTAGAGCTATTGAAGTAACACATCACCTTCCTTCCTAGATTTTTCTTTCTCTAATGTTTTAGGAGCCTTGGAAATCTTCAAATTTCTCCCTGCTCGCCAGGATCAACCAATCATAATTAGAGATAGAAAAGACCTCTACAGTATTAAGTCATCTTGTCCTTGCCAGTGCCCCCCTCATCTTCACTGGATTCCTATTCATCTCCAAATCTAATCCAAAACTGTCCTCCTGATTTTCAAAGTCTTCACATACTTCATGCTACCTCTCCAATTTCATATCCACCAATTCCCTGCACTCCCTATGCTTCTCCAGTCTGGGCTTCCTCCCCTATTCCTTCTCCAACAGCGGGGTAAGGAGGTGGAGTCAGGCGGGCTCATGTTTTCACTTTGTGCTGCCATCCAAGGAACTCTGTGACCTTCTTCCCCAGACACAGAGTCATTTCCTCTCTTTGAAATTTGATTGTCAGGTTTTTTCTCTTTAGTTATGTCTGACTCAAAATCATTTTGTGATTCCACGTTTGAAGAACAATGTGTAAAATATATATCGTATTGTACTGCAACAAGTTTAACTCTCCTAAGATGCCAGCCATTTCCTTGGCTGCATATTGCCCTGGTAAATTATATACTGGGGCAGCCTTTGTACATTCCCCTAACATTACATGCAATAAATATATATTTTAATTAAAAAAAAAATTGTCCTGCCACTAACAATCTGCCAACTGGTGCTATTGCCAACTTCAACCTCATACCAATATGTTCTAGTGGAAATGGGTCAGTGGGGCTTATTCTGAATTTGGCCAGAGCATGAAGAACCTAACAAAACCGTACAGTTTGAGCACTGGACCCCTCATTGCAAGAGTTACCATGAATTCGGCTCACAACCAGAATCTGAGCAAACATAAGGTGATTTTTAAGAAGAAAGGGAACTTAAGGACCCAAATGCTCTCCAGCTGTGCACATCAGAGGTTTTCCTTTAGCTCAGCCTCCCAAATATTGTTCAAACTAAAGACATGCATCTGATGTACTTTTGGGAGCCTTTTTGCTTACACAGAGTTGGTTGGCTCTAAAAACAGCCTTGGAGTAGGAAAGACATGTCTCCAAATTTGTCATTCAAAGTCTTTTCATAATTTTCTCTACAAAGCCTCTTCAACCATCAATTCATTAGTCCTCTGACCAATGGTCCTCCATGAAGTACTGCACCATAGAACAATGCAAATTCCTGCTCGGTGCTTCTCTTTGGAAACTCTCTCATTAGCTTTACATTTTCAATTTCTTCATCTTTTTCATGGGGGGAAAAACTTTGCTTTTCACTCCCCATTTGCTGTCACTCAGCCTTCCACTCTCTCCACCCCTTCTCGCTATAAAATCTCTCCTTCATCCCTTGTCCTCTCGTTATCTGTCAGTCTTTTGACCCAGTAAAAAGTCCCAGCCTGGGTTAACTGCAGTTTAGTGTGTGGCTGACTGTGCGTACTGCAACACAGGCTGATGGCTTTCAATTGGTTTGTCTGCTCCACTGCTCTAACAGCAATTACTTTCACTCCTCTTTCTCCTTTCCCTCTGTGTCTGGAAAGACAAAGAAACCATTCCAAACCACTAGGTCTCTGCATCAGCCCACTCGGAGGCAGAGGGATTCCATGGATGCAACAGAGCCACACAATGTGGAGATGCTGAGGAGCATGGATGGCAGTCTGGCATGTTGCTGCTCAGACTCCAATCGCTAGCTGCTGGACATTCACCCACGGATAAGTCTCCAATGGCCTCTGAAGCAGATAATAACTATCCAATGAAATCCTGTAAGTTAGCAAGGGTTTGTCTCTCTATTATATAATGTTGGCAAGTGACTCATCCATATACTGCCATATTCAGACACCGTTGCAGATCTGCTGCCAGTGTTCTTTGCATTGCTCTATGCCACTATCTCAATCTAACAATGCCTGACAAAGACGTCCGGAGCCTGTTTCATGGCGCTCTGAACTCTGATCCTGTCTGCTGCTCTCGGTGTTGCCTGCCTGTCCAAAGATCCCTGGTTCTTTTGGCCCTGCCTTGCTGCTCAGACCAGTGTTACCTGCCCGTATTATGCTACCTGCACTATCATGTCCTTCTGACCCTGGTCTTGTCTGACTGATGCTGCTAGTGCTACTCATCCTATCCTGCCTCCCTGACTCTGTCTAATGGGTGTGCCAATACAACGAATTGCTGTTCCTCTGATGACTATATTGTTGAAGCAGCACTGTAATACCCAGACATGAGAGAGAACACAGTGGATACACAGAATCCTCTCTAGTGTATTTTAAATGGAGCAGATCTACCAAGATAATTCTGTTGCTCGGAGGCTGTAAGATGGAGCAGGCTTTTCATTCTGTGTTATTGCTATCTTAGAGTGCAGTACACAAACCCTTTGTGACCCAGACAGAGAATATCAGCACCTGAAACTGAAACTTCACCTGATACAGAATGATCATATGAATATTTGAAAGCAAAGTGTTCAAAGTGGACTTCTCTTCAGGGGGAAATTGTACTGTTCAAAGCCTCTCTCCACAGCCCTCTCTGCTATATTTCTCTTAACATTTTGTGCCACAACCATCACACAACACACTCACTTGTAAACAAAAATTCCAGTACCATTTAATGTACCAGCCAGAGAGCTAGCTTTCCTCTGCTGTATCCCTACTCCGACCAGGTAATTAAGTCATCACAAATAGGTTCAGGAATCACTAACAGGTAGCAGGTTCACTATTAACACATTTCCACTAGCTATGAGATAGTCTGTTCCAAAGCTATGAAGAACTTTTGAAAAAAGAGCTGCTATCTAATCTCTGACACAACAGTTCTGCAAGGGGTCTTCAAACCCACTCTCTGGCTTGTGCTACGCCAGGGGCTTGTGCTCTCCCATGGCTGCACCTAGGAATGAATCAGGGGTGCTGGCCTAGGTCTAACTCTGGACTAAACAGAAACAGGAAGAAACAAAACCTGAGAAGGACCAAAACTCCCAGTACCACTAGCACTTTGAAATGAGCCTGACAGCCACCCAGCTGCTTTCCCTGCAAAGTGCCTGAAGAGCTCATGACTGTAATATGAAACTGCTCATTCTGCCTGTGAGCAGAGCATCTATCATAGGCAGGAGCTCTTCTGGCTCAGTCAGACTGAGCTGGCAAATTTCAGGAACTGATGGGTCCTTCAGCAAAAGACTGAATGGATTCTTATACTCCTGGTGGGCAACAGAGATCCTTACCCCTCCTGGGAAGGGCATCTCCCTTTCTTCCTCCCCTACACTGAAACACAAATGAAAACCCACTGACCTGGAAGAGGTCAGGGGTGGAGAAGAGTACAGCCCAGGAGGGCAGACTGAATGGCTTGGAGGGGAGAGCAGAGCAGTGAGAGGAAACCTAGGGGATCCAGTTGAGGTAAGAGGCAAAGAGGAATCATAGCAGGAAAAGGTGGGGTGGTCAAAGAGGTTGGAGCAAGAATTAAAACGGAGTGTAAGATTTTAAAAAAAATATATTTTGAAAAAGTGGTGGTAAATAGCTCAGGGTGGAAGGAAGAATCTGAAAAATAAAATTGTTACAGAAAATAATATATTGAAATTTGAAAAGTGTAAAATAGGCACTGTAAAAGGCAGTGTAAAAAACACTGAAAGACAGGGAAGAAAAGATGCATTAAGTTATAGAAGAAAAAGGGAAGTGCGTGAACAGAAGAGAGACTTCCATAGTAAATAAAACCGTACTAAATCTTTCCATAGGTTCCGTGGCAGCCTGTCTGAGGCATGACACAAGATTTCACAAGAGGGCCTTCAAAACCTAGGGTGAGCCCTGCCCACTTTTCCAAAGCCCAGACCATGTGCTAACTTTGTAACATACACATTTTAACTGGAGTGAGCTTCACAAGAACCAAGTTCAGCTCCCTGCTCTGGCACCGGCTTCCCTGTATGATCTGGAGCAAGTCATTTATTCTCTCTGTGCATCGGTTCCCCATCTGTACAATGGGGAGGATAGTACTTCCCTACCTCACCAGGCAGATGTGAGGATAAATACATTAAAAGAATAAGAGGCACACAAATACAATGGTAATGGGAACCATATAGTACCTTAGAGAGGCAAGGTGGGTGAGGTAATATCTTTTATTGGACCAACTTCTGTTGCTGAAAGAGACAAGCTTTCAAGCTACACAGAACTCTTCTTCAGGTCTGTGTAGCTCGAAAGCTTGTCTCTTTCACCAATAGAAGTTGGTCCAATCAAAGATATTACCTCACCAACCTTCTCCCTCTTATATCCTGGGACCAACACAGCTACAACACTGCAAACACATAATACCTTAGACAGATATATGCAATCAGCACCATTGCTGCTAAATCCTTCATGTATCATTTTGTTTTTCTTGGTCTATAAGAATTTTTCTGGTAGGGTATGGAGATTTAAAAAGACAAGAACAAGGATCAGGTCAATCTGGCTAAAATATAAGTCATCTTTGGGAATTGTCAGTTATAAATCCTATCCAACTCATGAGTTCCTTTCATCAGCTGGGGTGAGGAAAAGTGAGATGAAGAGAAAAGAGTAGGAAGGAAGATCAGGAGCAGCAGGGCTATATCACAATAGCAACATTTCAGGTCTCTATTAGTCTCATTGTGAAGAATGGGTCTTGGTATAGATGCCGTTTTGGAGAAACAATGATATAAAGTGGGATTTTGTAGGTAAGGACCATGATTCTTAATACCTTCTGCTGACTCTCTCAGTTTAAAGACGCTATTTAAAAATACTGGACTGACTCCAGAAAAAGGAGAAAGATATTGAAGTCTCCTCCCCGCCTCCTTTGCTATTGGTAGCTCATTACTTTTAAAATTATGCACAAAGAGAAAGATTTGGCTCCTCTCCATCTTTAATTAAGGACTGCCTCTCAGCCAGCACTGTCCAACCCTCTATGCCTAGGTGAACGCTCCAACAGTTCCCCTGTGAAGGGATGTTTGTGGCTGAGAGATGCATTGTCAGAATGGTGGAGGCTTGCCGAGCCACTGAACTTGGAGTGAATGACTTTCATGAGATGTGAAAGGGGAACCCATCACACTCCTTGTGCTGGATAATTTATTAATCAAAATGTGCTCCGTCAGGGCTCCTCTGCACTGAAATAGATGCTGTTGGATGTGGTTCACAGAGTCGGCAACAGACACAGTTATCATTATATAAATAGTCCATCAGCTGCTTTGACCACCTCACTGCTTTTCACCTTGAGTTTTTGCCCCCATGCAATATGGAGACAAGTGCTTCAAGGCAGCTTCTCTTCTGTCTTCATCAACACATCCATAACCTATCAGTAAGAGCATTCCTCGGTCTCTGTCCCAACTCAGTTTTGAAGGGAACAAGACATTTCTGAAGGGAAGAGGATTACATTGTGTTCTTTATTTCATAAACTACACCCTCAGGAACAGAGATTACAAGTTCATCATCTCCAGTTCTAGAAAAAAAGCATGTGTTCTCCTTGATCTAGAATCAGATTACTGCTTGTTTCTAGAAACACTGATTCCTGCCATGGCACTCAAATCTAGATTGGGAATTCTGTAGAACCCCGCCCCCCTCCCCACCACCACCACACACACACACGCTTCTAGAACCAGCAATTTTGGTACCTTGTCTGAGAGAGAGTTAATTCACCTGTTCTAACACAACAGATCCATAATTTCTAATCTTATGGTTTCTAAAAAGAATAACCCTTCCTTGCAACAAGCACAGGTACAATTTACCTTGTGCAGAGTCACAGGTACACACAAGGACCAATTCTACCATCTGATATATGGACACAATTCCCATTAAAGTTAATAGGAGCTGCAGTCATGTATTGGAGAGAAGAATAAAGTCCATAGATTCTAAACATATTGGATTTCTGAGCTAATCATAGTTGAGGCTATGATTTTGGCATGGAAATTTTTAACAAATTTCACAGCAGAGGTGTGGAAGAAAAAACCTGTAAGTCACAGAAAGGTCACCAAATAATGTAGTTTTCAGTACCTCAACATATACAAGAGTAGAGTGGGGGTGCTGAAAGGTGAGTCCAGGGGTGCCTAGCACACAAGGTCACAGTACCACTCAGGTTTGGCCCTGCCATCACTCCATAGATGGAGACAAAGGGCCAAGCCTGAGTGGCACTGTGACCCCAGTCACAAGGGTGCAATTCCACTCACTTTGGAATTCTAATCAAATGCATTTTCCCAGCCATTTCCAAAGCAATGGGAGCCCAATTTCATGGACTTTATCCAAATTCACGATTTCCATGACCACTATAACCTCTGTGACAAAACTGTAGTCCCAACCCTAGTTTATCATTGTAAGGTGCTAGCTGTTTCCCAGCTCACAAAGGACCTAGTGACAAACCCAGGGTCTCTTTCCAGGCAGAGTTTTATTTTCCAAATGTAGGAAAACACAAACAACCCTTCTTAAGCTACAGCTCTCAGGGGATTTTCCCCTTTGCCTCTCTCAGTCCTTCCTGCTTCAGGGCCTGGTGCAGGTTCTTCCTTGTCTTTTTCACTAAACACCACATCCCAGGGCTTTATCCCTAGAGGCCCTTTTTCCTCAGCGGGTTCCCACTGTCTTGCCTCCCAGGGAACTCTCACTAGGAAGCTCCTATTGCTCCGCCCTCCTTATTGACAGCCTGGCTCTTTATGTGCTTTCACGCTCTCTTAATTGGCTAAACTGAGAGCACCTGTTCTTGCACAGGAGCTACTTCATTTAAACAGGCCAGCCACCCTGTGGCAATCATATTCAAGGATTCTGAATCCCAAACCACAATATTCTTTTACAAGCACATTTTAGAATTCAACTGATGTCTAGAACTGAAGGTAAATAACCAGCATGGCTTTGGACCCTGGACCTGCTTTGCAATCTTGGGTATCACATTTACACGCTTTCATGCAAAATCTAGAATGCTGGCATCCAAAGTGGATGAAGAAATCTTGAGACTGTTACATTAATTATAATGTCTCAGAAGATTTTTTGCCTTTCCCTGTAGTCGCTTTTGCTTTATCTGGAGATAGGTTTGTGAAATTTGTGGACAACTCTATATGGAGGTATCCACTCTTCCTCCCCAACACGGGTACACATAACAGCATGGTAAGTATTGTACAACCCCTCAAAGGTGGTACTTCAGGGAGAGATAACAACATAGCTGTCATGGATTGACTACGGTTATGATATCATTGTTTTGAAACAACACCTTAATGGGTGGCATTTCATTAGAGGCATCGTTCAATGTGGTAGGCTTACATATCCAAATATGCACCTAAAAGATTTTAAGAATCAAGACCAATAGGTCTTTCTCCTCCTCTATCCTCCATGATTCCATGAACTGAATGCAATGAAAACCTATTGCCGGAAAACTGTACTCATTTGCTCAATCCAGAAGCCTGAAAGTTCCCTGAGAAATTATCATCATGAATGAACTTGCAGAACTCGTGTACAAATAAAATATTACCTTTTACAATGGGCTGTTTGTGTCCTCTGCCGGTGGCAGTCACCATGATGTGTGTGACGCTAATATAAGGGATTATGAAAGAGTACACCAGTGTAGTATAAGAAAGTATTAACCAGTTCGAACTTGTTTCAACCACATTTTAACAGTAAGAAAAAATTTAATGAGAAATATTCACACCACTTTGTTGTGATACAACACAAGATTCCATTCAGTTCTTTTCTGTTTCCCTCTCAGTACAACACAATTTTCTCTCATTCCCAAAGGATGACATAACTCATAAATGTTCATTTCACCCTTTTATTTAGCCTCCTGTTTAACTTGCAGAGGGCTTCATCCAAGTAAACAGGGAGCAGAAGGCAAATATAGTCCCAAAGAGAGCATGTTCCTTGTACATTTGGACTTTCATGCATTTATAGCTTGACTGGAGTTTATAGCATGAATTTTCACAACCCCGCATACAAAAGAAACACACACATTAAACTGCTGGGGGATTTTTATGCAGATTGTTTCTGCACTGGACTTCTGAGGTTCACAAAATATCCCTCATTCCCCTCTTCTGGCAGCAAACATACTCATACAGGGACTTATGGATGGGTTTCACTTCCACATACCCAACAGCTGCTTCCTGCTGACATCAGAAGCCATACAGGGGGCCATTTGACTCAACATAACCCCCAGATGGCTTCTTTCGATACATTTTAAACATAAATAAATCCACTTCCTTGCTACCTTTCTGGAAACTCTTCTAGTCAAGGCCTGAGTAAAAATGTAAGAACTCTTCTATTTTTCCTAGTCCCCTGAAACATAGACAGACATTGCAATCCCACTATGATTCAGTCTTCAATATTTTAAAACTTTCTTCTGCATGTGTATTGTTTTTAAATAAAAATAACAAAAAGCCAGAATCCAACATCCTAACTCTCTACTGAGGGATCTGACTTTTAAAATGTCAGATGGAATGATGATTATATCTATTTGGGTCACTGTGTCATTATTTGCATCTTGCCCACCTAGTACAATATAACTTCACACAATTTAGACCCAAAATTCTTTAGGGAAGGGGGAAAAAAACAAACACTTTAACGTAGCTCTCTGCCTTGGCTACTGAAAAAGTGCAGTCTCTCTCCAATCCAGATTGTGTGCACACACTCCTCTTTTTTATCTTTCAGTGTGTCTCCTTTTCTAAGTTCTTCAATTCCTGGTAGAGTAGTTCTGATATATTCAATAAAAAAGTGTGGGGTACTGCCTGGTATTATTTCCCATTAAACTTGCAATCAACTGGCCCTATGCCAACACCGAACCCCTTTCTAGATGCAGACTTCAGCCCCACTTCTCCCTCCAAAAAAGCCTGCCAGCCCCTTTCACACTCTTTTCAGTCATTTCCCAAACTAATGCTGACTTATAGTTTTAATTACTGAAGCCCATTTGCTGGGGAAGCACTTTGAAATGAAAGCAGCTATTATAGAAGCCGTATTTACTATGATTGTTCCTGGATTGACAGCAGGCCAAAGTAAGATGCCAAAGTAACAACACAGCCTGTTGGTTCACAGCACCAGAGAAACTCCCAAGCCGCCTAGTAAACTAGGGCCAGAGCATCAGTCGCCACCTCACCCTCACGCTCAGTCACATTCCTTTGCTATGGCAGTGTGGAAAAGAGCCTTCAATCAATAATTTGGTGTGAGGTGTATTTCTACATATCAGCAGGTCTTCCTACAAAAAGGTTCTGCTCTGATCACACAAATCACATAGGAAGTCCTTCCCTGGCAGGTATAATTTGAGAAGACTTTAACACACTGGTAATTTGGAGTGATTTGAATATGGGGAAAAAGCCAACACAATTTAGGCCAACCAACAATGGATATATTAAACTGATCGGTCTTATTTCCGGGACATGCTGTCCCTTCTGAAGTCCAGTTTAGGGACTCGGGGGGGGGGGGGGCAGATTTTTAAAGGTATACCTCTATCCCGATATAGTGCGACCCGATATAACACGAATTCAGATATAACACGGTAAAGCAGCGCTCCGGGGGGGGGGGGGGGGAGGGGGGTGCTGTGCACTCCGGCGGATCAAACCAAGTTCGATATAACGCGGTTTCACCTATAACGCGGTACGATTTTTTGGCTCCCGAGGACAGCCTTATATCGTGGTAGAGGTGTATTGAGATACCTAAAGATGCAGATGGGTGCCTAGTGGGATTTACCAAGGGAAGGCTAAACAACCTCCTAATTTGGGGATGTGAGATATTATTTGGCCAAATGACTGACTTAAAAACCTGCACACCAACTGGAAAATAAGGGGGCTTGAGTTCTATTTGCCTTTGGAGAAAGGTGCTTCATGAGCTACTGCATGATTTTAAAACTATTATTCTTCAATAGTACAAGAAGCAGGGGAAGCACTACTTTCAAGCAATATCCACACTGTTTCTGTATCAAGGGCTTCTATTTAGTTGGACAAACACAGCATCATATTTTTTAATTCACACTTCCCTTGGAGTAAAACAGCGTTAATTAAAAGGGGGGGAATGTTTTCCCCCCCAAAATTTAGCAAGTTTCATAAAAATCAACTTTTAAAACAATGTTCTAAAGGTTTCACAAAACCTCTAAGCCCCACCAGCTCCCTGCAGCCCTGGACCTTGTTCTTCTACTGTCTTCTACAAAGGCTCTTCAAGTACAGGGAAAGGCATATTGATTGTCCTTGTGTAATCTCCCTGCTGCCCATCCATCACTGAACCTGAAATTTGTCAATCACATGGAGATTGACACTTTGACATCATTGGTAGCCGCTGCTTTTCCAGAGCCTATGAATCCTTCTGTCTGATTTAACTCTTTGGTGTCCACCCTTACAGTACAAGTCGGTCCTATGTATGTGCATCCAGAGTCCTGCATCTCTATACGATATTAAGATAAAAGTTTTGTGCAGATTTTTTTATTTTAAGATCAACTTGAAAACAAAGTGAAAGGGTTTTTTTTCTAGGAAGGGGCAAAAGGGATGGATTAATTAGGAACAGGCAGGGTTGGACTTACTTTCACCTGTGGAGACCTGGGTTCAAAAGTCAAGCCTTGAGTAACCTGTGAAAATGGGTTTGATTTGGGTAATTGGAATCAAGCCCACCTTACAGGTTTCGACTCTGTTTAAAACCAAGTCTCAACTGGGCAGGTTCAATCTTTTTGGTTCCCAACATATCCTTCCTCTGCTCCTAAGGCCACCTCCCTCTGACATCACACCACAGGCCTGGATTTCCTCCATTCCACATAACAATCATCAGAGAGATGGACCACAGTGGTCTTTATTCCCCTGCAACTCCTTCCACTCTCTGATGGGGGGAGACAGTTGGCTACTCCTTTGAGACCTGTAGGGAGACTACCAAACAGGGACACCATTCCAAGCTGTTTTCTGAGTGTGTGGTAGGTGTCTTCCCAATAGGCCAGCAGAGATTGACACAGTCCCAATTCCCATTACAGCTTCCCCACCTCCCTCTCCCCCCATCTCTTCTATAATTTCCTAGCAATCACAGAAGGGTGTCAGATCCAGCCAATTCGAGGAGGAGGGGTCAGGAACACTTACAACCCCCCACTCCAGAAGACCTCATGAAGTTCTGGAGCAGTTATGCGATATCCCAGATGATCTCAGGAGAAGAGGAAATGTATAAAGAGCTGGTAAATGGGATGATGGGAGGGAGGAACCGAAGCATGTAGAGAAGAGAGGGAAACATTCTTGTGAGATTTCCACCAGTTTGGTTCTGATGCTCCAATCCAGATCCTGACTCAGGGGGGGAACCCAAATCCTGAATATTAACCTTTCGCAGGGAGTGTCTAGATCCAACATTGTCACCTGGACCCATCCCTGATTTTAACAAGCTGGAGGGCTGTCTAGCTGAATGGCAGATGTTGGAGGTTTGAGAGCTGGTTTACTGCATTCTCCTAGTCACTATGAACATTGGTAGTTTGGGTTCTGCATATTTATTTCAGACCTCTCTGTCAAGGCTGATTCCCCACTCTGGCACTTCGAGTGCAGAAGGTGGGGGCCCGCAAGGATTCTAAAACTTAATACTGGCCACTCCAGGCTTGTATTAAACTCCCAAGGTTACAGCTTCTCTCTGACCTTGGATGGGTAGATGCTGCCACCACCCAAATGCAAAAAAAACCCCTTTTGAGAACCCAGAAATGCGCACTTGGGAATTCCTTCCTGTGGGGTACCCTCAAGCCCTTTCACCCCCCTCTGGGGAAGAGCTGAGAAAGAAAAACAAAGGAAATCAGCTCTTGCCACCAACATATGCAATAATTAAACAGCATATGCACAAACCTCTTCGGGACACAAAAATCCAATCCTGTTCTTAAAAAGGGTAAATTCCAGAAAATACATCTGGAACTTAGGCTTTTTGCTAGATCAAAAAAAAAAATCTTACAAAAATTAAGCATCAAGATAGCTCTCTTGAGGTTCAGCTTAAAGGTTACAAGCAAAAGAAAAGCACCTGGGGTTAGCACCGAGGAATCCACAAGCCAATAAGAAATAAAAGAATTAACCCTAATCACGTCTTCCTAGACATTCCCTGACTTATTACATATCAGGGGTTTCAGATAAGCAATCTCTAGGTATGATCTCATGATTCCTCCGTACCTGGCTTAAAGCTTCCTACATCATAGTTCAGCCCGGTTCCTGCTTTGCGTCTCCTCTCTCCCGAGAACAACGAACAGACAAAGGGAAAGTTTTTTCCCCAATTTTAAAAAGTTCTAGCCCTCTCATTGGCTCTTTTGGTCAGGTGCCCACTCCCTTCTTTTTACCTATGGACTTTTTAACCCTTTACAGGTAAAGCAAGTAGAGAACAGCAACCAAGAGGGATTTTATAGCTAATTGACTGTCTGGATGTCCACAAAAGGAAGCTACCCCCCGCCCCCTTTCATTTATCACACCCTCCATTTTAGAACACAAGCAAAGTTATTCAAAGGGAAAAAGGAGGTTATTATTTTAGCTTAATAATGTTACAAAGGAGGATGGGGACATTTGGAAAGAATAAAACATACCATGTCACCACAGATTCTCCCCTCAACTGTTCTACCAGCACAAAACTGCCCTAAAGCCAGCTTAACCAGCCAAAGGAGGATCTGCCCTGTGTAAAAGGATTCTCAGGTAGCACTGAACTGCCATACTGGCTTCTGTGCTACCCTTCCCCCTATAGCCCGTACAGGGGATGTGGCTGGGGGAAAGAGCGCCTTGGCCAACTCATCCCTGCACCCCAGGAATCCCAGATTGCTGTAACAACTACTTGAGGTCCCTGGCAACCAGTTTAAGTTAGCAGCCTGTAGACAGCTCTCTCACCTGTGATGGGGGACTGGCCTAGCACAGAACAGCCCCAACACGAGGGGAGCACCCACATCCTCCTCAGTTGCTCCAAGTCACAATTCAGGATGCAGGCCCATAAATGAAACATCAAAACCTGAATGATTTGTTTGCCACTTGAAAGGGGGAAACATGATTGAGTTTTGCATACACCAAACCACAACTGTCCAAGTCCTTCTCCATTGGATATGGATTAGTCCCCAGTGCTGTAGGTTTGTCACTTTACCTGATTTCACAAAATGCTAGTGGTACTTTTATCAGATACACCATTTAGACATTACCCCCATAATCACTGGAAGTTATTCTATACGGGTGAAGGAATAGGCTTTCCTCATTCTGATTTACGGTGTTCAAGCATACACATGCTTGTGCCTCTGCACTTTTCCATTTACCACCCCACAAGCTTTTAGGGTAGCAGAATGGAACCAATTTTGTAGTTCTCACCCCTTGTAAATACACATGGCATCACACGGCTGGCCAGGAGATGTGGGGAAAGACCCAATTTGAAACAGATGCCCACTGATGGGTAAGTCACTGGATTTGGGTTTTACATATGGGGGAGGGAGGGCATTAAGTTTGCCTATCATGGCTTGAGTACCATCAAAGTTCCTTTGGTGTCTAGTTAATTATGAAAATCCTGCTGTTAAAATGCCATTAAAATCACCTATCTTAGGTGGATTCAGTAGCTGCTAGTATGAAAACGTGCTGCTCTCCAATGATCTGATCCTGCAAAATACTAAGCAACCTCCATTCCCACTGACTTCAAGAGGAGTTAAAGGTACTCCATATCTAACAAGGGGTGCTCGGCACCATACAATTGGTTCCCAACTAAGGAACTGGTAGGTGAGGTTCTGTTCTGAAATGCAGCTCCTCTTTCCCTCAGCTTCAGTTCTCAGAGTTCTGTATAAGGCAGAGTTGTGTGAAACCAATTTTTTTCAGAGAAATTCCACTATTACTATAGCAAAAACAGCTTTCTGAGGCAAGATGATAGTTCTCCACCTGCAAAAACTGCCTTTCCTTTTCCAGAAAGACTCTGGGTGAAAATGAAAGTGTTCAGCTTTTTGTTAGAGTCCCAAACCCCAGGATTATTCTCCAGCTGTGTCAGTGCTGAGCATTTCCTTACACAGCTCTGCTAACAGTCCCAGTTTCTTATTAGCAAACCGATAGTCATTTTTCATCTCAGTGTGTCACCTGACCTACTGTGTCATTCCAGGAGCTGTAGGTTAGGGGGAGAAGGGCTCCCATTGGTGGAAGAGCAGATGAGGAAGCGCAGAACTGAATGAACAGAGACTTTTTTTTTCCCACCTGGGGATTGGTTGACAAAGTTCTTTAGGTGAAAGCTGAGTCCAGTTAGCGGGGCAGTGGGAGAGAGAAGACAATGTGAAACATTAGGGAAGAAGTACTCAGCTCGTGGTAGGTACTGTGGTGAAGATGTAGAACAGCCTGGAGTCAAACACCAAGAATATAGGGCCAGATCCTCAGCTGGCATATCCTGAATCTCTCACCTTGCCCACCACACGACTCAGGTTACCCCAACAATGAAAGCTCTGGTTCTCACACACTAGTAGCATTTCCCCAATATATTGGTGGTCACTCTGTGCCTGGGCCATGGGGGGCCCCACTTGTGTGGCCTTGCACAGCCATGGACAGCAGCAGTCACTGGGTGCCTTGCAGTCTGGAACACTGGGGCTGCTTGCTCCCACTTCCCCCAAGGGGGCGGGATGCTGAAAACAGGATGAGGAGGGGAGGAACAATAGTTAAAATGGCACAATGGGGTTCTGAGAGTTGTAAATGCATCAGCTAATGTCCAGCCAGCTTTAGTTTCTCTCTTTCTAGAGGCTAGTGAGGCCCTAAACACCCAAACACTAGTTTTGCTGCCTTCCCATTACCTGGTGCACCCTGGATGGTTCCAGGAAATCAATCACCCTTAGCCCAGAGAGCTCCCCTAAATGAAAAGTCTTATCTAGAACATGTCATGTTATATAACAAGTCACTTGCTTTGCCTGGAAAATGAAAGATGATGAGGCAGAGTCCTCGGGACAGAGGCTATCTCCATAAATCTGCCACAAAAGGAGTCGTGGATTACTTTGCTGAATTAATGATCTGTCCTTCAAACGGAGCCCTGACCTCAACTGCTGAGCATCACCAACCTGCCAAGGCAGCTAGTGAACTTCGATAAGGGAGAGATTCTGTACAGCAGTGTGAGAAGGCTGGTTGCAGTCTGATTTTTGGATGGCGTTCAGTGTTAACTGGCATGTACCCACACAACCATCATTATTTTCACTACTGCTCCCTACTAGAACCTCTGTCTTGTTCTTTCAGGCTCAGATGTTATTTATTTTCTCTTGGTTTTAGTATTGTTGACCCGGTTTGTGAGGAATCAAGAAAGGTTTTGACTCTGAGTTTGTGTGTGTTAATTGCTTGTTAGGAGAGAAATGTGTGGACTTAGATCAAAGACAGTTTTTTCCTAATTGAATTCCACTTACAGTATGCACAGGGATCCCTATTACCCTGAACAATGTTGGATATAACCAAAATCATCAGCAAAGCTTACACTGCACAGGTATAGCCCCACATGCAGAATTCCAAGAAAACCAGCCTGCAGCCAGTCTCCTTGCCCCTCTCCAACATTTTTTTCACGATATTGATTCTATGGCCACGACCTCTCTAGGGAAACATGCAGAAAAATTCCCATCATTGCTATCCATGGTTCTGCTGCACTAATGGAAGCCCTAGTGTAGACAAGCCTCTGGTGGCTTCTGATATTGCTATCTCCATACTGGTTAAGTGTAGAGTTTAGAAAAAGTTTTAAAATTTGGATTTTTCAATGAAATTATTCATTAAAATTTGAATTTCAAAAAAATTGTCAAAATAGTTATTTTCATGGATAGAAGCATATTAATTGACTCAGGAAAAACAAATTTAAAAAAGGATTTCTCCATTGAGGGAAGAAATCTTTAAATTAGTATGTAGCCAAGCCAGCCAGCTAGCTGGAAACAGTGGACTCCCTCAGCTATGCCAACCAAGAAAGAAAGACATACGGGTGAGAACACTGGATTCTGTATGATTTCAGACTTCAATATCTTTGTAACCAAACAGTATGTGATTACACCTTCAGACTTATTTTATATGGTTAATCTTGTAGTTTTATTGTTTTCCTGTCATGAGAACCTTGTGCTTGTAGATAGCTGCATAAATAAGAGCGTCTGCAGTATATCCTGAAGAACAATCTAATGCACATCTAACAGAGGTGGGGGGCTGAAATGGACAATGTCAACTTACGATTCAGAATTTTTTTTTAAAATGTCCTTCCCAGTGATATTAACACCATAACTTATTAAAACGGAAAGAATGATAAACATCCAGTTTACTTGTTGCTATACTTTCACAGTGTGGACAATAAAAACAGACTAAATTAGTAGATAATAGAGATAGTGTTGCCTAGACACTAGCACTAGCAAACTCAGGAGACCTGAGGTTCTATTCCCTGCTCTGCCACTGGTCTTCTGGTTGACCTGAGACAGGTCACTTCCCATCCCTGTGCCTCGGTTTCCCCATCTGTCAAGTGGAGATAGTGAGGTTTATCTTCTTTTGTAAAGCACCTTGAGCTCTACTGATGAGATGTGCCATATAAGAGCTAGCTAGCTATTATTATTATTCATTTTCACTTTTGCTTACAGTCACTTGCTAATTCAATTAACTTCCTGATACCCATATGTTATACAGCTTTGCAAAATTGTCATGAAAATTTACCTGCCTAGGCACAAAATCTACTCATTGACTTTTACTATAATGATTAAGGATAATGACGAATTAATGATGTTTTATTTGACTGCCAGAAAACTATTCGCCTTGTGTGAGTAGAATTTTGCAAGGATGTTTCAATGTTTGGAATATAAAACATGAGAAGGTAACGTATTCCTTCAAAGAAAAAAAACAAAACAAAAAAACTATTGGCATGGAAATTTTAAAGAGACTTGATTCAAAAGAAGTCAGAGTCATTTCTGTTCATGCTTATTTTTATAAAATTTAAATGTTGAGCCTAAATTGACCTGCCAGCATGAGTTTAATGAATCATGAATTTAAAGTACCTTTCTCTTAAGTGGAACAGACAGAGGGCTAGTCATCTACAACTGTGATTTTGTAACTGGCTAGAGGAAGCATCCTCTTAACAAGTTACAAGTAACTGTTCAGGCTGTGGCCACATCATAGCTTTTCTGCCATTAAAACTAAACTTGTGCACCCAGACATACCATACACTTCCTGACTATGTTTGTATTAGTGCATTCTGCAGACATACGGGTAACTATCCCCTAATGTGTCAGCAGGGGACAGAGTGCCCCAAAGACATGAACATAGGGCAGTACCAGCAACACATGGGGCAATGCACTCTGGGTTGTCACAATCTGGCCAATCCCATTCCATAGGCACTGTTAGGAGGTCCACAAATAGAGCATGCTGTGCTGGTAATAGATTCCCGTGAGCTTAGCCTTGGTCTCTGGCATGGATGAAACACTGTTAGCAGATGAGGTTACTAACCAAGCTTCAGTCATGATGTTTGTGGACACAAACCACATCAGTAATTGGTTACAACTCAGTTAAAAGCAGAAGCAGGGAACCTAGAGGTTTTATCCCAGAATACGGTTTTCAGGAAATCTTTGGTTTAAGCCAAAGGCAGAGTGAGGGAGCAACATTCCTTTATCCCATCTCAGGACACAGATTACTGGGAGTCTTCATTGCTTTGTGTTTCAACACGGTACACCTGATTCTGCTCTTGCGCTGGGGTAAATGAGGAGCGAAATTAAAGATATGCCATTTGAAACCGGCGTAAATGAGATTAGAATTAGGCCCAATATGCTTCAACTTGTTCTCTGGCATACATTAGGCAATCCATTCACTTGGTGCTCCATGTGACGTTGTGCAGTCTATATGATTTTGTAAAAACATGATAATAAGTGAATATAATGTAACTGGAATATGCTTCATGCAAAAGGTATCATCACAAAGCTTATAATCTACTGAGTGTGATCATCCTATTTGTATAAATGTACCACTCTTGTATCTAAAACTAGAAATATAAACTATAACTGAGGGCCTATTGTAATTATGCAAAGTGTGGGCCATTAATGGTGGTTTGGAATCTTGATGACTCCCATTAACTAGAGCCATTGTCTGCAGATGGCTGTATTTACCTGTGAGTCTTCCTGTATATGTGTGTGCTGGCAAGTGAGTAATGAAGTCTTGCAGTGACATGTGATCATGTCACCTGAACTGGAATCCATCTTTAACCTGGTGCTTTTCCAGTGAGGGGTGGGGGAACCCAGAGGGACAAAGGATTCCCGCCTTATGCAAAAGATATATAAAGGGGTGGAAGAGAACAGAGGGAGAGAGGAGCCATCATGAAGAATCCCCTAGCTATCACCTGAGCTGGAACAAGAGCTGTACCAGGGGAAAGAATTGTGCCCAGGCCTGGAAGGTGTCCAGTCTGAGAAAAAACTTACTGAAGCATCTCTGAGGGTGAGATTATCTGTATTCAGTTTGATTAGACATAGATTTGCGCATTTTATTTTATTTTGCTTGGTAACTTACTTTGTTCTGTCTGTTACTACTTGGAATCACTTAAATCCTAATTTCTGTATTTAAATAAAATCACTTTTTACTTATTAATTAACTCAGAGTATGTATTAATACCTGGGGGAGCAAACAGCTGTGCATATCTCTCTATCACTGTTATAGAGGGCGAAGAACTTATGAGTAAAACGGATTTATTTGGGTTTAGACCCCATTGGGAATTGGGCATCTGAGTGCTAAAGGCAAGCACACTTCTGTGAGCTGTTTTCAGGTAAACCTGCAGCTTTGGGACAGGTATTCAGACCCTGAGTCTGTGCTGGAGCAGATGGGTGTGTCTGGCTTCACCAAGACAGGGAGCTGAAGCCCCTGAGCTGGCAGGGAGAACAGGAACAGAGGTAGCCTTTGCACATCAGTTGGCAGCTCCCAAGGGGGTTTCTGTGATCCAACCCGTCACACTCCATACATACCTTTACATTCAAATCCTTCTCTTTTACTGGGCACTTAATCTGTCCATGAATGTGCTGCTCCTCAGACCTCAGCAACACTACCATACTGGAAAGTGCTGAGATTATCAGGAGGGATGACAGATGGACAGTTTCAAAAATATTTTTAAATTCCTGTGTTTTCGGCTTTCCCAAAAAATGCAAAACAGTTTAATCGCTTGTGGCTTTGATGTGTTCTTAATGATTGTCTCCTACAGTAGCTGCCCCCCCCCCCACGCCCAGATCCATGGGCAGTGATTAAGTTATTGGCATATTCAAGCAAATCCAAGTGTCTTTGCGTGTGTCTGACTGTGACTGTCAATTCACAACACACACACACACACACCCCCCCCAAAGCATTTTTGGTTTATTCCCACTATATCTTGACTGGGTAATGGTTGGACCAGCACAGACAAGACTGTTACACTAGCCAGGTGACAGGACACATTTCCAAAACAGGTTAACGGCTACTTTGTAAGAAAGGAATAAAACAAAAGTATAAACATAGAATGTGTAAAGCTGAAATTTGGGGATTGTTTGCTTGCTTTTAAAAATCAGCCATGGGGTTTTAATAGAGTAGAGAGCCTGATGTGAACATGAGCATACTTAGCTGACCTGTAAAATGCATGCATGCTCATTTGGTTTGAAGATTTGGGCCAGCAGACAGAAAAATATTTCAAATCTAGGCACAGTCTGTTTTGTATAGCAGTTGACAAGCTAAAGGAAAATACCTAAAAGTGAAGTGAAATGAAAAATCACATTTCTTCAAAGCTAAAACTTAGGCTTCCCATATGGGTCTGTAATACTGTTCTTAGTTCCCTTTCACACCGACTAGAGCAGTGATACTGACACCTCAGTGGTTCAGGAGCCAAATTAGCAATCAACATTACCCAAAAGAGCCACAGTAGTGTGAATTTATTGTTCCATTTACTATAGTACTATAGATTCATATTTAAACAGTATGACAGGGGAAATATTAAGTTTATAGATATTATTCTCACAGCAAAATGACTAAGTATTATTTTATCAACTGCCATTGGTTAACTGAGCGGACGTCATACCTCGGCAAGGATGGATCCCGCTCAGCTCAAGTTTGCAGTCATGAACATTGTAAACACCACGCGCATTATAGTGCAGTTTATGCTCAACCAGGACCAGAAAAGCCAGGCGAGGAGGAGGCGGCTACGGCAGCGCGGCGACGAGACTGATGCGGACATGGACATGGACACAGAATTGTCTCGCGCCACGGGCCCCGGCGCTTTGGAGATCATGTTGGCAATGGGGCAGCTTCTCGCTGTGGAACGCCGATTCTGGGCCCGGGAAACAAGCACTGACTGGTGGGACCGCATAGTGCTGCAGGTGTGGGACGATTCCCAGTGGCTGCGAAACTTTCGCATGCGTAAGGGCACTTTCCTGGAACTTTGTGACTTGCTTTCCCCTGCCCTGACGCGCCAGAACACCAAGATGAGAGCAGCCCTCACAGTTGAGAAGCGAGTGGCGATAGCCCTGTGGAAGCTTGCAACACCGGACAGCTACCGGTCAGTCGGTAATCAGTTCGGAGTGGGAAAATCTACCGTGGGGGCTGCTGTCATGCAAGTAGCCAAAGCAATCGTTGAGCTGCTGCTAAAAAAGGTAGTGACGCTGGGAAATGTGCAGCTCATTGTGGATGGCTTTGCTGCAATGGGATTCCCTAACTGTGGTGGGGCGATAGATGGAACCCATATCCCGATCTTGGCACCGGAGCACCAGGGCAGCCAGTACATAAACCGCAAGGGGTACTTTTCTATGGTGCTGCAAGCAATGGTGGATCACAAGGGACGTTTCACCAACATCAACGTGGGATGGCCGGGAAGGGTTCATGACGCCCGCGTCTTCAGGAACACTAGTCTGTTTAAACGGCTGCAACAAGGGATTTACTTTCCAGACCGGAAAATTACCATTGGGGATGTTGAGATGCCCATCGTTATCCTTGGGGACCCAGCCTACCCCTTAATGCCGTGGCTCATGAAGCCATACACAGGCAGCCTGGACAGTACTCAGGAGCGGTTCAACTACAGGCTGAGCAAGTGCAGGATGGTGGTAGAGTGTGCCTTTGGACGTTTAAAAGGTCGCTGGCGCTCGTTACTGACTCGCTCGGACCTCAGCCAAACCAACATCCCCATTGCTATTGCAGCTTGCTGTGTGCTCCACAATCTCTGTGAGAGCAAGGGGGAGACCTTTATGGCGGGGTGGGAGGCTGAGGCAAACCGCCTGGCCGCTGATTACGCGCAGCCAGACACCAGGGCGATTAGAAGAGCACACCAGGAAGCGGTGCGCATCAGAGAAGCTCTGAAAACAAGTTTCAGTGCTGCCCAGGCTCCTGTGTGAAAGTTATGTTTGTTTGTCCCTGTTGAAAACCCGCCCACTTGATTCACTCATTCCCTGTAAGCAACCCACCCTTCCCCCTTCCCCCTTCGATCCCAGTTTTATTTAAAAAAAAATAAAGTCAGTGTCGTTTTCAAATTACAAATCAAGAACTTTTTATTAACGGGGGGTAATGAACATAGGGAGAGAAATAACCAGGTAGTCCGGGTGGGGTTTGGGAGGAGGGTAGGAGTGAAGGAACAGGGCAGGAACAACATTCAAAATAATGAGAGCCTTTTGCTCGGGCTCTCTAATGGGGTGGACTGGCAGGTTGCACGGAGCTTCCCCCCCCGCGTTCTTACACGTCGGGGTGAGGAGGCTACGGGACTTGGGGAGGGGGGAGGGCGGTTATAGAGGGGCTGCAGCGGCACTCGGTAATCCTGCAGCTGCCGTTCCTGGAGCTCCACCAGACGCCGGAGCATGTCTGTCTGCTCACGCAGCAGCCCCAGCGTTGCATCCCGCCACTTCTCGTCTCGGGCGTCCCTCCTCTCCTCACGTTCGTCCCTTCTCTCCTCACGTTGGTCCCTTTTCTCCTCCCGTTGGTCCCTCATGTCCTCCCGTTGGTCCCTCTTCTCCTCACGGTCACTGGCCTCTTTCCGGAATTTTAATACAGTGTCCTTCCAGTCATTGAAATTAGCTCTCTCATCCCGGGTCGATTGCATAATTTCCGAGAACATGTCGTCTCGCGTGCGTCTCTTTCGCCGCCTTATCTGGGAGAGCCTTCGGGCCGGGGGCGGGAGGATTGAAAAATTTGCAGCTGCAGGAGGAGGGAAAAAAAGGGAGAGAAGTATGTAAAAAGATACATTTTATAGAACAATGCTTATACTCTTTCACGGTGAACACTTTTCACATTACATAGCAATGTACAAGGTCGCATTTTGCATCTTATATTGAGTGCCCGCGGCTTTGGTGTTAGAGATCACAGCAGACGCAGGGCCGGGCAACAGAATTCGGCTTGTATGCAGCCATGGTAAGCCATTGTCCTGCGGCTTCTGCATTAAATCAGCGCCCTCCTTTCCCATAGCAAGCAAAGCCCTTTACGTGCTGCGGTTTTCCTGTTACCGTGCAGCATCAGATAACATAATAACCCCCACCCACCACCCATTCAATTCTGTGGGATGATCGGTTGACCCCCTCCCCCCACCACGTGGCTGGTATCATGGAAGATCCATGCAGATAACAAACTAGCCCCCCCATCCACTTCTGTGGGATGATCGCGTTACCCCTCCCCCCACCGCGTGGCTGGTATCAGGGAAGACCCCTGCTAGCCAAACGCGAAAACCTCAGCGCCATTGTCCACCCACTCCCCCCCGCCCGCTTGGCTAACTGCAGGGAAAGATTTCTTTTCAGCTACAGGCAAACAGCCCAGTAGGAACGGGGCCACCTCTGTCCCCTTAATTACATTCCCGTATTTCAAACAGGTTACCCTGAACGATATCACTCTCCTGAGGATAACACAGCAAGATAAAGAACGGATGTTGCTTGAATGCCAGCAAACACCGGGACCATACGCTGCCAAGCTTTGTCAAGCAATGATACCGGATTACTTGCTGCTAGCATGGCGCGGTCAAGTGTCCTACCATGGAGGACGGAATAAGGCTGCCCTGCCCAGAAACCTTCTGGAAAAGCTTTTGGAGTACCTCCAGGAGAGTTTCATGGAGATGTCCCTGGAGGATTTCAACTCCATCCCCAGACACGTTAACAGACTTTTCCAGTAGCTGTACTGGCCGCGAATGCATCCCAAGTCCCCAGGGCAAATTAATCATTAAACAAATACTTGTTTTAAACCATGTTTGATATATTTGAAAAGGTACACTCACCAGAGGTCCCTTCCAGGGGGTCTGCGATGCCGCCTTGGGAGGGTTCGGAGGGCACTTCGGTCAGGGTCAGAAACAGCTCCTGGCTGTCGGGGAGAATGGAGTGCTGTGTGCTCTCCACAAGTTCGTCCTCCTCCTCCTCCTCCTCTTCCCCGTCCGCAGATTCGTCATTCAAGGATGAGATTAACCCCTCCTCGGAGTCCACGGTCAGGGGTGGGGTAGTGGTGGCGGCCCCCCCGAGAATTGCATGCAGCTCCTCGTAGAAGCGGCATGTCTGCGGCTCTGCCCCGGACCGTCCGTTTGCCTCCTTGGTTTTCTGATAGGCCTGTCGGAGCTCCTTCACCTTAATACGGCACTGATAGGAGTCCCGATTGTGGCCTCTCTCCATCATGCCCTTGGAGATCTTGTCGAAAATTTTTGCATTCCGTCTCTTGGAACGCAGTTCTGCGAGCACGGAATCCTCTCCCCATATAGCGATCAGATCCAGTATCTCGCGTGTGGTCCATGCTGGTGCTCGTTTGCGGTTCTCGGACTGCATGGCTACCTGTGCTGTTCAGCTCTGTGTGGTCACCTGTGCTCACCAGGCTGGGCAGACAGGAAATGAAATTCAAAAGTTCGCGGGGCTTTTCCTGTCCAACTGCCCAGAGCATCCGAGTTTCGATTGCTGTCCAGAGCGGTCACAATGGTGCACTGTGGGATAGCTCCCGGAGGCCAATACCTTCGAATTCCGTCCACACTAACCCTAATTCGAACCGGCAATGTCGATTTCAGCGCTACTCCCCTCGTCGGAGAGGAGTACAGAAACCGATTTTAAGAGCACTTTAAATCGAATTAAATGGCCTCGTTGTGTGGACGGGTACAAGGTTAATTCGCTATAACGCTGCTAAATTCGAACTAAAATCGTAGTGTAGACCAGGCCAGTGTTTTAATATCATGTGGTATTGTTTTTAAAAGGATCGTCCACTTGAGGGGAAGGAGGGGGATAAGCTATTAAGAATTCTTCTGTGACATAAAAATCAATCAAAATTCAAAGTAAAGAATGGATGTGTGAGAAAACCAGGCCACGACAAAGAACTTGAGATCACTTGGGAACCTCTCAGAGCAGAGGGAACAGGCCAAGTGGGGTTCATGGCTAAAATCTTGTCAGCGTCCAGTCTTTTGGCAAGAAGAGTGACCTCTAGGCTGACAGCAATTACAGAATACTCCCCAAAAGTCAGAGGGATGAGAAAGGCCATATTCACACCACAAATTTCCCTCAACCCTAAACATTTTTCAAGGCCAATCCATGGCTGTGCTTCAGGGAACTTGATTTTAGAAGCACAAGGCAACCTGTGTGGAAAGAGAGAAATGTTGTTGGAAATTCTGCTCACGTATGATGTAGCTGAGCATAGCAGGTTGCCGAAAGCAATGAAAACATGCAGTATCACGTAAGGGCTGAGTCTATACCAGATTTATTGGGAAGTTTCCCACTGTTCCATTATTACCAGTGCGACTCCTAATATAGGCAGTAGCACTAATGTAGGCAGGGCATTGGGGATATTACTACTGCATAGTCTAATGCTCCTTAGAGCAGGCCTACAGATCAAATGGGTAAAAATGCTTGTGATCATCGGTGCTTTGTTTACACTTGTGTTCCCAGCATTGCCAACACTAGGGGGAAATTTCCCCTAAAAGTCTAGTGCATAAAAGGCCGAGGAGGAACCTGCCCCTCTCCCCGACATCTCCGGGCCTCACGCTGGCCACATAGGAACGAATGAAAGAGATAGGAGCAGCAAAGCTGTCAATTAGGAACACAGGCAAAAGCTACAATTTTTCAAGTGGGAAAACCAAGTGTCATTATTAATGGGAATACACATTTATCCCAAGACAAACTCAACAGCCAAGCCAGCGGAGAAATTTAAAGGTGATAGCTATATACTGAGCAGCACTCGGAAAATGACATTCCAGAGGATTGGCCTACAGAATGGATCTGGGAGAGGAGTAATTGGATAACAGAGCCTTTCACTTCTAGGTCACGGGTTTGAATGCAGCACAGGTCAGCAGTTGCAGAAAGTCTTTGCCATCTGAAGGTTGCTTGATGGCCTCTGTGAAATGATTTTGTGGTCCCAGTCTAGTTCCCAGTGAATCAGTGTCTACATCACAAAAAACCCACCACTGCAATTTGCTCTGATTGATATCCCTGTGTGACAGGTCAGCATCAATCGGTCAGTTAATACATACTTTATGTATATCAGAAAAAAAATGTTAGAAGGGAATTATACAAATGTATAATCCCAGTATCTTTAAAGGTAGAGTGAGCTGGATTCAGACTAAAACTTCCAGCCAGGGACAACGGACATGAAAGCCAGGATCAAGCCACCCTGACCCTTCAGGCTGATTGAGGTGCAGGCAATATGAAAGACATATTTGAAACACTAGGCTTTGAGAAAGAAAACTCTGAAGTAACTCCAGAGTGAGATGTGGAGGGGAGGGTGGGAATTTTGAGCAGACACAGGGTACAATAGTCATTGCATGGAGGACACAGATTGTTACACTTCACCGAAGAGGAGACACCTGCTCAAACACTCCATTGCTGAAATGCTGCTGTAACCTAGCCCTGCATACTTGACATGCCACTGGATTCTGTCCAAACCACCATTATTAAAAGGCGTCACAAACAGGGCCGGCTCCAGGCACCAGCTGACCAAGCAGGTGCTTGGGGCGGCCACTCGGGAGAGGGGCGGCACGTCCAGCTATTCGGCGGCAATTCGGCGGAGGGTCCCTCACTCCCGCTCGGAGCGAAGGACCTCCCGCCGAATTGCCGCCGCAGATCGCGATCGCGATCGCGATCGCGGCTTTTTTTTTTTTTTTTTTTTTTGCTGCCTGGGGCAGCAAAAACCCTGGAGCCGGCGCTG
>QXTE01000028.1:7267579-7447091 GCA_003942145.1 Platysternon megacephalum | reverse complement strand
AAGTTATGCAGTGATCCTTAACTCATGAAAATAACTATGTACCACACTGTCCACCATTACATATATTCTTTCTCTAAAAGCAACACTATCATGGCCAAATGCCTAAGGGCTCTCCTAATCCCCTTGCAGACCTGCTACTTTGTATAAGTTGAACTGCATACAGCCTTGAGCCAGTGGAATACATCCAGAACGGTGAACTGCATTCCCATATGGGCTAGACGCATCCAAAGGTGCACAAAGCAAACAGCGCATAGTCGGTGCTGAGGACATGGAAATGCATATAGCAGTCATGCTGCATGTACCTTGCATGTTACTAAACTCTGAAAGGTCACAATATAAAACACTGTCAAAAAGTAGGTAAAATAACTATTTCCACTCAAGAGAATTGAGACATCACTAACAATGGATTGTGATGTCACTGAAGGCAAAAGAAGCCCGTCAGAAAACAGAGAGATTTCAGTTATTCCAGTAGGCTTTGGTAATTAGCAATGTTTGATATTAAAGAACTGACTACAGTCCAATAACATCACAATTAAGTAGTTAGTTTAATAAAAATAGTTTTTCAAGTTTGGACAGAGTAGGTGAAAGCTCTTTAAAAGGCCAATTCTTCCCTCACCTCCAACATACGCCAACCATGGGCTCATGATACGGTCTCCGCATGACTTACCTGAGACAATGGTGTATCCAATACCCCTGGGCCGTCCTTTGTCCTGGTCAATTGCCGTTATCATACGCACAGTTGTACCCTAGGAAGGAAAGGAAGATGTCAATGTTCCAGGCCCTGTAGACTTCCATTGTATCATTTTCCTGTGCTTTATTGTACTGCAGGATGTGTAAGACTTATCTCACATGCACTCAGGGGATGAGAAGAACAGAGTGTATCACAGAACTTCATGACAAAGCAAGTATAACAGTTGAACTACATTGCTAATGTAATTGTTTTTTAATAATGTTCTAAGTATTTGTGAGAATCAGGAGCTTCCTGCATACAGCTCCACCAAAGCAGCTTATTTCTGGCCTGCAACACCCTTTGCTATTCAAGTCCTGTGCCCCCCACAAAACTCTGCCAAGATACAGGTCAAGATCAAGGTAATACCCAAGGCAGAACTAGATCTGTAACACACAAGGTCGTCTGAGCAGATTGAGACGAATCATGTGGTAGTTTTGTGAAGTGAGCAAATGTCCACCGGGGACTATGATGACACCAACAAACTCATTTCACTGTCACTTGCCACCTACCTATAGTAGATGAATTTGAAGCTAGGTCACCAAGGTGAAAGTTGCAATTAATGCTTGAGCTGAGAGGGTCACTTAACACTGAGAGTTAAAAACAGAGAAATCTCAGCAGAGGGTAAAGGAAGCTGTAGCACATTTAAGGCAAAAAGAGACTATAACAGATACACGGACTGGAGTTTTTAGTTTATAAGGAAACCTTTACACTCTTTAATTTTAGAAAAAGGACTTCCATTGAGCAATAACTTCCTCAGCTTGGGGCTTCAGGACTCATATCCCACAAACCAATCGTTTTTCCACCATACATCTAAACAGTGGTCAATACACGGATTCTACCTGCCCATTTGATATTCAGCTCTGATTTCTTTTGGTTTTTGTCTTCAGTGTTCTTTGAATGAGGCTTTCTTAGCAACCACAGATACTGATCGGGGCTGGCCAGCTACCTGATTGACTGGAAGAACTACAAAGATTTGTTACATTTTAATCGAAAGCTATAGACAGAACGAGAGTCAGAACAAAGCTCAGAACAGGGGTCAGTCTATGGATGGTTGCCTCTGTCAGACAGCCACTTACACAAGCTCCTTCAGGAAAGTCACATGACCGGCAGTCCTGTGAAAAGCCAAAAGCATGGACAAGCCCAAGAGCCCCAAGTAAACAGTAAATGGACAAAGACTGACCAAGGATTAGTTTTAGTTTTTGAACCAGAAATGTTATTCATGTACGTGAACTCACTATCTGGCTTCTCTAGCTTTGGCTTCACTTATGAGGCTGCGGTGAGTCCATGCATGGGCACATTGTGCACGCACAACACAATAATTAATGTAGTGTGAACACATTTATGACTTTAAACTGCTCTGTTTTCATTGGTTTATTGAGAGCGGGAAAAGAGGCATTTATTTCACCCTGGGAGAAAATGTCAACAGTGGCATTTGCATGTCTAATGAGGAAGCGCGACACTCTGGCATTGGCTGCATTCCACCAATGTCACAATTCATCAGCTGAAGGCCGAAGGTTGGAGCCCTTGAGTTTCCACCATTTATTTAATCAACCTTACTGGTTTGCTTTTTCTTTACAACTACAGCTTTTTTTTATGAACTGCACTGAATTTAAAAAATCATGCCACTGTGCATGCATGACAATGTGTGTATGTAAGTGTGTGTGCAGTGCATGTGTGTGTCCCTATTGGTATAATGATGGAAGTGATCCCATGACATCAAAATAATCTCATTTAGAAATTAAAAACAGCCTTGAGCTACCTTGGAGAAACCACTGAGAGAGCTTCTCCCACAGAAATTCAGACTTTCAGTCCCCCACTTTCAGAGCAGCAATCTGTCTGACTCCATGAAGCACAGAGGGACTAAGTGGAGAATATATGGAACTGGCTATAATAAAAGGGAAGTTCTTTGGGCCGTGTATATTTCTCTCCTCAACTTCCATGGCATTTCAATAAACTCCAAGTAAATCTGCACTTTTATTTGATAGCATTAAGCATAACTCCCAGGTCACTGACCTTTGAGCAGCACTCAACTGCTGGGATCCAGCAGCCACTAGAGAGCCTTTAAATCGCCAGGAGTAATTGTGATTTTCAAATCAGTAAGTACAACTAAAAATGGTATTTACAAGCAGCAGGGAAAAGGGAAACCGAGGCAGATGGGAGCTGAGAGCTGGGATTTAGAGAGGAGAGGGAAGAAAGCAGAAAAGAGGAAGGGAGAGAGAAAGAGAGCAAGACTTAAATGCACACAATTCAGTGCTCACTTCCTAAACGTAGTACACTTCAATTTACTATTCCCACCGGAGAGGAGCCTCCAGTTGCTCAATGGCAAACTAAAGTGCTTCTCCATTCCAAAGACACTGGATGCAGCGCTGGCCTATCTGACAGTTCACTCATCGCCTGTCAAAAGAGAAGGAGCAGCTCAGAATGATAAGTGTCACAAGCCGTGCCATACATTTCAAAGGGAAAGCAACTGCTGGGGGAGGGGGGCTAGTGATGGCACAGGAATAGTAATGGCCCTGTTTATTTTGGTGCAGGTTTATCCTATGAAAAGCCACCTTCGGTGGGTGCCAAGTGGGATGATCGTGGCCAGAGGCAGAAGCTAAGAGTACTGATGCTGCTGTCAGGGTTTAGGGATTTTCTTTTTAGAAAAACCCACCTGCAAGAGCCATTGGGTAACCCACAAGATAGATGGTATTTCACCATCTGGTCATGAGGATTAAAGGACTGGCAGCACTGGAAACTAGGGCTTTGGCTGGCTCTGGAGAGTCTGACACAGGTTTTCATGGAGTTGTTTTCGCAATTGTGGGTCAACCCTCTCTACTTCTCCCCACTCCTGTTTACAAGTCCCTCCTCATGCCCTGCTGAAAAGGATTCACATTTTATCCATGGCAGTGAAACACACAGTACAGTGGATATGATGCCTCACCTCCACTGCTCAGACATCCATTTCCTGAAAGCACAGAAGAGACAGCAATTGCCACTTGCTACACTTCCCTTTATGGCCTACCAGACTGTGACTATCTTTCGTGCAGTCCTGTTTATATGATGCTCCCCCAACATCAATGTGACGAGTGGAATGAAACTCCCAGGAGTTTGTAGGTCTCCCATTAATAACCTGATCCAAACCCCATCAAAGTCATGAAAGTCTTTCCACTGAATTCAAAGTATCAGGTCCTAAATGTCCATCTTCAATTAATTGCTTTGTGTGAAATGAAATATGACAATATAGTCATGACCTGCCCTCATAGCTGAGCACCTGGGTAACAGCCTCAAATGCAGAGCACTTATCCACAATCCCAGAGCAAATTGTGATCGGCAGAAAAGCACTTCTAGAGCCAAGCAGCAGAGGGTTGGAAGGGAGCTGGATCTATGTGGCCCTAAGAAAGGCCTCTCTCTACACCCTATATTTTCTTTAGGCATCCTCATGTACCAGGCTTTTATTACATATTCTAATGTCCTGAAAAAGCCAAGAAATCCCTCCCCCCCAAAAAATTTGCCCTAATCCATCCCATGTTTAGTTGGCAAATTTCAGGAATGATAGAGACATCTGAAATCATGATAGCTAATTTCTGATGCTCCAATAGAAACTTGGCACCAACTTGGAGCAGGTTCTGTTTACACCTATGTTCTGCTGTGTCTCAGAGTGCACGTAGGGGAGCAGAAATGCAAATTGATGCAATTTCTCCATTTACTGCAAAGATCAAATGGGAAATCAAAAAATACTTCTGGGGTCCCATCCAGAAACATCCTCAGTATGTTAATAAATATAAAAGCAATCCATGGTAGCTGTACAGAGTGAAAGTCCTGACAGCTCCATCCTTGTTAATTTCTTCGTATGAGGGAGCACCTAAGTAATTGGTAAGTTTCCTCCTCACTTACTCTGTCTCTCTCAACTCCTCTTGGATTGGCAGCTAGTTTCTTCCCTGGCTCTTCTTACAAGATACCCTAACTTTGTCTGTTGGATCAACACAAGATGAAAGCCTATTGTCCAGGAAACTCCAATAGCAGGCAGGCAGTTACCTCCATCTCTAAACCAGAGGTAACTCTACCACTGTCACCTGGGAGAAGTCCATGTTATTATATACTATATACTAGTGAGGTTCCTAAGCTGAATCATGAAGTTCATGTCTACTGGTGGTAATCATCCATGTATCTGTCAGGTAAACTGGTGGCTGCAGCTACTCCTGAAAGCTCCCAATATTCTTACAGGGATTAACAACTCATCTGACTGTCAAGGAGGGGTGAAGCTATAACGTAAGGCCCCAAAGTAGAGGGTATAAAATGGGAAGCAGAGTGCTGGAATACAGAATAACCCACTCCCACATGGATGGAAGGAGAAGATTTAAAAAGCAATAATCTGAAACAGCCCCATGCTTAAAAAACCAGAAAAAGGAGAATTTTACATTAGCCAAATAAAGTTTGAGGGGTTTGGGGAGGGTAAATAAATCCTTTTTTAATAAAACCCTGAGCTTTTAATAAAGCGTTCACACTGATGGGCTGGAAATATTCTAAGAAGGAATTAACTGAGAGCTATCGATACTCTGGAGCCAAGATGGTACTGCTTCTGCATTATTTCTTTAACTTACTGATTTTGGGGGTGGAGGGTAGGGAGTTTGGAGGTGACAAAGAATTAAAAGTATTTTAATTCTATTTTAAGGCGGATAAATGCCATGCTGCAATAAGGAACACCTTATTCACTCACCTTGGAAAACCCAGTCAGGGACTAAAAATTACTGGGTCTCAGCATCTCTCACTGTTGCACAGTTTCCTGTCTGGGATGCCAGTGTGGAATGCATTTGGGTGTGCCTCAGCTTACCTCTTGCTGGGTGGATTGTTCCCATGTCCCCTCTGGAAAAGAAGCTGATGGTTTCTTGATTTAAAGTTCTTTAGACGAGAGTGTGCTGTGGTCTGAACACAAAACTAGGAGCCTGGAAGTCCTGGGTTATCGGACTGTGAGTCCTCTTTATGACTGGGGGTAAATCCCTTCTCTACACCTCCATTTACCTGTCTGTAAAATGGCCACATACTTACCAACTGATACAGGTTGTGAGGATTAACATCTGCAAAGCATTTTGAAGAAGAAAAGAACTCTATACCACACATGCTGAGCATTACTGTAACTGTATGTATTCTGTTTTGGTTTGTCCAGGAGCCAGGGGAAATTTGTACTGTCCCCTTTGAGAATACACACTGCATCAAGAAAGAATATGCAATGCCTAATGAGAAGACAAATGCTCTCCCCCTCTTTGCCTGCTAATGAATTCTAAGTTGAGGTGAGGGGAGGAGGAAATTTCTTTCTTCACAGTCTGAATAAGTATATGCAAAATGCTTTTGAATTCTGGTACAGTATCCCGAGCTCAGAAAAATAAAAACCACAGCAGCACTCTTCTCCTCTCTTCCTTCTTCTGTCACAGGATTAAGGACTTGAAAGGTGACCCTTAACCCCGTGTCAAGGCAGGAGGAGCCAGTGGGAGGGGGAGGGGATGCGCTTCGGAAAGCTGCCATGGCAGAATCTGAGGCAAAAAAAATCCTATTTCTCACTCTTTATTTCCAGTCAATTCTAGTCAAAGGGCTGATAAGGATCTGTTTTCAGTAATTTGCTGCAGTTTATCCACTCCTTTCACCTTCTATCGGCTCTTCGCCGACAGGCTGGCTGACATGCTGTTACTTGAGTGAGGAAATTAAAATTTGATGCAGTAATCCCAAAAAGAAGATTTTATTAGGTAACATATACACTTTAGATTAGTTACTCTTGCCTGATACGAAGATAGAGAAACACAGTTATGCTGTGCACCATAGATAAACAGAGAGAGAGACAGACAGAGACAGAGAGGCTGGGGAAACTATCAGGAACCTTGTCCAAACCTTGTATGCACCCTTATGTCTACAATAGCAGAAACAGCTTGTGTATATATTAGCCCAATGTGCCTGAAGAGGGATGCATGTATCAGGTCAGAGTGCATGGTACACAGACCACAGTGTCCAGGTCAAGTTGAAGCCTATTTTGTGGCAGAAGTGAAATAAGCCCAGATGTCTCATCAAAATCCCTAGTGGACTTCTTTTTTCACATAACAAAACCACCACACAGTTTGACCGTTTTTATTCAGCACATCCACAACTGAATACCCAGGGTGTTATAGGTCAGGATGGAGGTGCATTTGGGAGGCTTTCACAGTCCATGTATGCATCATAATACGTTCTAGAGCAGTGGTTCTCAACCTATTTACCACTGTGGGCCGCATCCAATACTACCTGTATTACCCTGAGGATGTCATGTGGGCCACAGCTGTGTGCTGGTTGGGCCGTAGCTTGAGAACCACTGTTCTAGACACTATATTGGTGCCTGATTTCATGAGGTTCAAAAGTGACTAAGTAGAAGTAAGTGGCAAGCTATTGTACCGGTACTTTTAAAAAAAAAAAATCACTTCACTGTTAATCATGATCACTATTCTTGCAAGAGAAAATTCTAGTGGAACCTCTTACTACAGTTTTTCATGATTATATCAGAATTCACTCCACACTAGTCTCCTGAACACTTATGCATTGAGACTATTAGGTCACAAAATCTCCAAACCAGACCTACGGGCAGACAGCTTGGAGATCTGAAAGGAAAAGAAAAATAGTCAGAGTTGGTGTAGATAACAACAGCACCAGGCTGGTGCTTTGATGAGCCATTTCTTGTCTTGCAAAAGTGGCACAGCCAAACTTCAGCATGTGCACAGAGATTTGTGTTCTTATGCTCTTTACAGACTTCAGAAGTTGTTCCCTGAAGGGAAAATACACCTGTCTTTACGCTCCATCATTCAATCAAATACAGATCCTCTCTGAACTCCCATCTATTGCACACACCCATGTAATGGAGAAAGTGAAGGGGAAATCACTCAATACAAGCTGTACACTCACATATTTTCTATGGGGGATGAGGACATTTTGATGGATCAGAATTGTGTTTCCCCCAGTTTTACTCTTGAATTCTATTAAATGCTTTTTCAGATGCAATAGAAGAACAAGAGAAATTAAATCTATAAACAAGCTGGAAATCTGATAGATTGTGGCTTAGTAGTTGTGGGTTGATTTCATATTTCACCTTAGACATGGATTTTATGGTTATTTTATCCAGGCTGAGTACTATACTTTCAGAAAGTAATTGTTATGTACGTTAGTGTAAGTAACAACATGAAGGGACCATTTAGCTTCAGTCTTACTATACTGTCATTTAATTTAAGAGAGAGAGTCCTTTAATGGATACAAGGTCACTCTGTGAAGATGATCTAGTCTATAATCTTTGATGATAGTGGGGATTTTCATTTCATATCATTCTTTTTTTTTTGCTAACAACACTCTAAGTAGGAACTTTTCTTCTTCACTGTGTATACTGTCTAGTGCTGGGAAAATGCTTAATATAAACAGGACAGGATTTCATGTGAGTGTAATTCATGTAGCCCAGGGGTAGGCAACCTATGGCACGCGTGCCAAAGGCGGCACGCGAGCTGATTTTCAGTGGCACTCACACTGCCCAGGTCCTGGCCACCGGTCCGGGGGGCTCTGCATTTTAATTTAATTTTAAATGAAGCTTCTTAAACATTTAAAACACCTTATTTACTTTACATACAACAATAGTTTAGTTCTATATTATAGACTTATAGAAAGAGACCTTCTAAAAACGTTAAAATGTATTACTGGCACACGAAACCTTAAATCAGAGTGAATAAATGAAGACTCGGCACTCCACTTCTGAAAGGTTGCCGACCCCTGATGTAGCCCTTTGTATCTATCAACTGCATCTCCCCTCTTGAATCACTTCTCAGCCTTTTGGCTCAGATCAAATGTAATAGAGCCCTGGGCACGTGGGACCCCCACAACGAGCGGGTGCTGAGAGCGTGCGGAGTAGGTTGGCGCTATGCCTGGCTCATGAGACAGTTCATGGTGTCCGACACCATCAGATGGTCCAGAGACATCTACACGGAGCACATCACGGGACACCATCAGTACTAGGACGAGTAAACGAGACCGCTGGTCAGGGAAATGACCCACTTCCTTCCCTGACGAACTAAGGGACGCACCCCACCTATGTACCTATTCGCTACACCAATACTGTGACTGTGGGGCCTGTTTCCGATCCTCTGTCCGCTCACGTATCCGGGCAGAGTTCCTCTGGGCGGCGTCCACTGGCTCCCTTGACGCCTTTGAGGAGCAGTGGGCGCTGTCCGGGGTTCTCTGCTCGGTGTCCCCGTCAGGTTCCCTTCTTTTGACCCTTTGACCTCACTCCTGTTCCTGTTTTTTTATTAGTTGTCCCCCGGAATCATTTGGGTTCCCGGTCCTGTGGGTCCTCCCCTTAGGCTGGGGGGGGGGGATCCTTTAGCAGTGGGCAGGCTCTGCCCGCCCACTTCCCGGAAACCCAATAGGTACACCAATACTGACTTGGACTCTAAATACATTCTATGGGTGGCATACCCGAGATCACTTATTCACTGATGCTTTAAAAACTCCCGCACCCCAATCTGGGTCTATGCTGGTTATGTGCTATATATGTATCTTGTGCACCTTGTAACTGATATTTGTAATCTCTCATAACTGAAGCCTGACCCCAGATGTACAGTACCTTCCTTCTTAACTTTTGTAAACTTGATTTTAAGCATTAGCTTTAATAAAAAAAAATTATATCAGCCAAATATCTAAAACATCTTCTATTAGGGAAAACTATATCCTACCCTTGCCCGGGAAGACAATCAATAATTTAATAGAGCTTTGCCATCACTAACATCCATGATCCTAGTAGTAGTATTCTGGCACATCCCCCGTCATATATTACATATGTGTTCCTGCTTTTGATGTGTATATTCAATATTATTTACTGATTGCCTATATGTTGCCATTTATTGTATGTGTGTGTAGGGGGGTTGGTTCTACCATGTACAAACAAGGACATTTTGGTTTTGAATTAATTGTAATTTCCTATTTTCTTTTTCTTTTTGAGGGGGAGGGGGCTTGCGGGAGGTCATTTGGAAGAGGCTATTCCACTGTGTGATTTGTGCATGTAGGTCTCAGCCCCACTGATTTTGCAATGGTTTATTATTTACAGTTGCCACCATATGTCCTAGTATTTCTAGGATTGTTCCTTTTTCAAAGGAGTGATTTGAATCTCACAAGCACTGCTTATAAGATCCTCACAACATGGACTACATTCACCCAAACATGTACATTGCATTGCAATGTGCTGACATGACATCATAATGTCATGACATCTGCGTTTGTCCAATCAAACACACTCCTAAAAGATTTTCCACCTTCATATATTCATAAATCCCAAGGCCAGAACAGACCATTGCGATCAGCTAGTCTGACCTCCAATATAACACAGACCATAGACCTTCCCCAAAATAATTCCTACAGCAGATCTTTTAGAAAAACATCCAATCTTGATTTAAAAATTGTCAGTGATGGAGAATCCACCACAACCCTAGGCAAATTGTTCCAACAGTTAATTACCCACACTGTTAAAAATTTACACCTTATTTCCAGTCTGATTTATAACTTTTTCTCCGTGCTTTTTCTGATGGCATTAGACAATCCCACCATACACTCAGGGAATGCTAAAAATGTGTCCATCCTACATTTCCTGCCCAGTGTGCAGGACTGCAAGGCCCATCCATACAGACTTTGAAATGTTCTAGTCAGTATGTAGTATTTTGGAAATTCCTCAGTATGAGCATACAATGAATGCAGAAGAAATTACTTGGCAGCAGGGCAGGATTGAGAACATATGTAGATGAATGTGGAGCTATGAAAGCGTGGCACATGTGACCCAAGCCTGAGTTAAGGAGAGTGGAGCCTGGCACTGGATGAACCTTCTCCATCACCACCAATCCACCTTAACTTCGATTTGCAGCCACTGCTCCTATTCCAGTAATGAGCCCTTATACAGCTTGGATATTGCACTCCAATCCTGCACTACATTTATTCTAGTCCTTGGTCGTTCTCGAGCATGTTTATGTTAAATTGTGTAGCTGGATGAGATGAATGCATTAAACTGTGCCCTAATCAGGCATTTGAATGCAGGATTCCAGAAGTGGTATGTGAGTGCGTGGAAGTCTAGAACATGGTGATTTTAGGACAAAATGTCGTTTTCCAAGTGTAGAGAACACATGCTCTATGGGTAAAATCTTTAAAAGTTATTTTGGAATGTAAGTACCATTGACTCTCAATGGTATTTAGGGTACAGAGGTTTTTGAAAATGTTACCATATGTCAAGCTACCCTTCCCCAGAATGAGCAGATACCTTGCTACTGTCATAACACCTTTACCAAACCTCAGACCAAGGACTATCTGCCATTTCCCCTATTTTGTTCTGCAGAACAAAAACTATGCTATGGTGTTTGCATTTGGACATCACGAAGCTGCAATGAAGATAGTGTTCCTTCCCAACCCAGATTCAACACCTGAAAATTGGGACAGAAGAACCAAAGAAACCATCCTGAGAGGAGGAAACCACAGTACTTGACAGGAGAGGATTATCCATCGCCAGCATGATGATGTCTAGTGTTCTTTATCCCCTTAACCATACCTCCCTTCCCTTCTCACTGCAAGAAAAAGAGGCCCTTACCGGAGGTGAGTTCTCATAGATGTTTGTGCTGTAAGGCAGGTTGATGAAGACTGGATCCATGTCTTGCACATCTGTGATGGTGATTGCCAGATTAGCCAAAGTGGACAGGGGCTTGCTTTTATCTTGGTCCTTGAAACCCGGAAAGGAAAAAATCATTTATGACAGGAAGAGAAATACCCAGGACAATAGTTTATCCCACACAATGGTCAAGTCTCTCAGATTTGCACTTACAGAATTCCTGCTATCTCGCCCACCATCGGGTTGGGATCTATAAATACTCCAGGAAATCGCTTTTTCTTAAAACTATGTTGTGAAGTTACTGTCTGAAGTACATATGTCCGAGCTGGAAAATAATATGTTTTTCTCCCCCAAGATTTTCCCTTAACAATTTAGTAGATATCATGTATTTTCACTGTGTTTTGAGTCTGCTTTTTGTTTAACAAATATTTCAATCCATAGTTTGTTTTCTTACATTGAAATGTCTTAGTTTTAACTAAGGCTATATATTTTGTTAACTGCTGCTGCAGTGCCAGCCGGTGACTAACAAGGGCTCATAACACGGTCATTTTTGTGGGCTCCATAAATAGCAACCATTGATTTTAATTTCTACAATTGGAATAATGGGTTAAAAATAAATACAAAACATTTAGCCGTGGGAGAACATACCCTCCTGATATTAAAATCACTTGCAAGTAGGTTACATTTTTAGTTTAAAGAAGTCAAAAGTCACCCACTTCTATTATATTTATAAATGAGTTGGGGAAGATTAGTACAACTGCAGCTCTCTTTCTATGTAAGGCAAATTGCTTCCTGTGTTGTAGTGAGGTGAGTGCTTGGAACAAGTATGCAGGAGGTCCTATTATGAAAGCCTTTTAAAGCAACAGCCTTGGAACATTTCAAGCCAGGGGGCCGGAGGGTGATTGGGCTATTGTATGCTTTTCACTGCTGGAAGTCTGGGTTCAAACATGGCTTAGCTTGCAAGAGAAATGACCTCAATGGTCTCAAGATAGTGAAGTAGGCACCCTTACTACTGAGTGCTCTTACTGCCAACCAGGACTGCCACAGTATGCACTCTATTACAGCCGCAGTGCCTGAAATGCCACAAATGTGAACTTCCTAACTACAGTGTCTTGTGAGCAATAGTCGGGACTACATCCATTTGAGCTTCCTCACAGCACTGCCCTGCATCAGGTGAAGTCTACTGTGCTGGGAGCTCTCTTGCACTAGTCCCTCCACAACGGGAGCCCCAAGGCCGTGCTAGCTCACGTAGCCCTTTGCCAGATAAAGTACTAACGCTGTGTTACATATTCTACCAAAGAGAATCAGCATGGACGACATATGAAAGGAGATAAATAAATCTCTTGATACCCAACCATCAGGCACAGTGGTGAAAGGCAAACATTAGAGGTTACTGCACACTTCCACAAATGGTTTTGAACAGCAGCAAGGACTGATTGCCAGGAGATTAATGTTAATTTAAACTGCATTCAACAACACAGCTTGCACATTACCCTCAACACACAGGCCTCAGTGTTTACGGCCTTGCTGGATGCTTGTTTCTGACTCACTCTTTTGCTACGCTGGCATTATCACTACTGGGCTTGAGGATTTTATTTTCTTCAGATAAAAACTTCTACTTTTTTGGTTTTGGTTTTAAGTCTGGTGAAGTTGGACTGATAATATGGCCTGGTGGCCTGCACAGTGCAGGCAGGCATTACACAGGCTTCTGCATCTGAACAGGCTCTGCCTGTGCAACCTCAGTTCTGTCAAATAGAAGCCCAGACCCCCACCTCAATGCTCCTGTCTATCCCAAACCTTGACCTACACACAGCTCTGCCTGTACAGCTCAAACCTAATCTACAGCATTGTTGAACTGCAGTTCTGGGCCTCTCCTGAGCACACACAGACAATTCTGCTGTAGCACATGTGGTTTTCTAATATGACAAATAGGCACTCAAATTGAGGATGAGATCACTAAACTCACTTCACTTGTGTCTAGATATGGAATGCGTGGGCAGTTGCACCTGTCCTTCAGGAGTTGGAAAGCCAAGTCATTAATGAACAGAGTTGTAGGAAGTCACAATGTAATCATAGCATGGCTTTGACATTGAATTGCAATGTTTACTTCATGGCATTGGATCCTCATGACTTGCAGCATCACTGATTGACACATCCCAAGGCAGAGATCACGAGCCAGAATCAGGATGCCTAACTGTAATTATTTACTGTCTCTGCAACTCCATTCCGCTCTCTGCCCTCCTGCCAGCCATGGGTACCTGTGGGGAGGACCCAAGCAGCTCAATCTTCCATACCCGCTAACAGTCCCAGTTTAGCTGAAATGGTCCCGGGTATTGTCCTGTGGAACTGGTCAATGTCTCTTCAGCCCCTTCCCCTCCAGGAAAACTAGCTCCTGCACATAACAATCCAGCAGCTGGGGGGGGGGGGGGGGGGGGGGGGGGGGGGGGGGGGGGGNCCTCTCTGCCCCACAGAGCTGCAAACTACCCTGCTTCTCCCTCCTAGGGCCTCTTCCTATGCTTGCTGCCTTCACTCCAGGGCTCAAATGTCTTCTCCCTTGGGACAGGGTACCCATAGCCCTGCTTTCTCAGATAGTGCTGTAGTCCTCATTAACATCCCTAGCTCTCCCTCATCAGGGTTCATGTTCTGCTCCAGGAAGCCTCTCCCTCCACTCCTCTCTAGACTGTAGGCTTCCTGCACTGAGCTCCACACAGTCTCTTTACCTGAGTATTATAGTCATCTGACTAAAGCACCTGGTCCCAGCTGCACCACTGATCCTCTCATGGAACACCTTTCTTTAAAGAGTCATGCCTTGGACCAAGGGTTGGCTGGTCTGGGCCCCACTGCCCTTAAAGGGTATGTCTACATTACAGGTCTGTCGCATCTTAGGCACATTTAACATGTGCGATTTCAGCTTTATGCAGTCGGCAAAAACAAGAAAAAAAACAAAAAAAAAGAGAAAAATAACAATTTAAATACTGTTTCTGTAGTGCGGGCGATTCTGCCCGCCATTACACTCAATGTAATTTTGACTATATGCGGTTTTCGCTTTACGCGCTGACCGCAGAACGTAACCCCAGCGTAAGATGAGACAGACATGTACAATTAAAAAACCATGGCTGGCTCATGCCAGCTGACTCGGGCAAATGGGCTGTTTAATTGCGGTGTAGACGTTCGGGCTCAGGCTGGAGCCCAAGCTCTGGGACCCTCCCTCCTCGCAGGGTCCCAGAGCCCGGGCTCCAGCCCGCACCTGAACATTCGCACCACAATTAAACAGTCACTTGGCCCAAGTCCCACGGCATTGGCCAGCCATGAGCATCTAACTGCACTGTAGACATACCCAAAGGGGACAGACCATCTTGATACAGGGTTTCCTGGATTAAGAGAGTTATCTAAGTGCAGGCAAAAGATTCTGAAAGGCACAATTTGGAGATTCAAGTCCCCACATGAGTTGGAAGCCACTAGTCAATTTGTAAAATAATGAATATATAAGCATAAAATATTTGAAAGAAATGTATGCTTTTAGTGTCATATACACGCTTAAAATATTGCAGGCACTTGGCAGTCAAGCCCATGCCTATGTGGCCACCTAAAATATTCTAAAATAGAATTTTACTGTTGCAATCCACAGTAAACTAGGATTCCAAAAGGAAAGTAGAATGAGGGGAGATAAAACAAGGCAATAATAGATTCTTTCCACTGCAGCTGAAGAGTCTTAAATGCCAAGCAAAAGAATTAAATGAAGCAGATGGCCTGACTCACCGTTGCATTGACCTGGAGCTGGTAGGCCTGAGTGATTTCATAATCCAGCCCTCGTATTACCGACACAATGCCGCGGCCACTGTCAATGGCAAAGAAGCTGGATGGAGGCTGAAAGGAGTAAAGCACACTGCCTCCTGCCCCCTGGTCTGGGTCTGTGGCATTCACTATGAAAATTGGAGTTCCCACTGGTGTGTTCTGGAAATAAAGAAGTGAATACAATAAACAAGCTCTCTGTGTTTTTAGGATGCCTATATGGTATACAGTTGCTTACTTTTATTACAGCATTGCCATAGCTATAATAGTTCAAATATAGTTATAATAATAATTATACAGTTGTGGTCGGGAAGACACTTTCATTCTAAACACCTATTTTCAGACACTTACGACTTTCCAGAAAAATCACTCTTTTAGCTGAAACTTCTCTTGTTTGTTCTGAGCCCCACATTTATTTCAACATTAAATCACTCCCTTTTTCACCTCCGGCATTTAAAAAAAAGCAAAAATAATTGCATTAAATGTAACACTATGGTTGGAATTTTACATGAAATTCAGAGTTATAGTTCCCACAGCAACTGAAACCTGGCCAGATTACATACGTATTAAAGTCTAAATTTTTATAAATGAATAACTAATCTGCATATACACAGCTAAGCATACAAAATCAACAACTACAAATACAGTTTGGCATTTCCTATTGTTAATTAGCGGTAGGAGCACAATTATCCATTTTGGGCAGAACTACTGCATTTTGTACACATGCAACTTAGATACACATTCTTGAAAGTGGATCTTTAAAGGCAGAAAAGTTATACAATATGCAGCAATCAAAAATGCTATATATGTGCAAGAGGGCTAATTTAAAGCTACTTTGAAACCACAGCATCCACGTGAGGTAGGCACGTATACTTATACAGCATTCCTAACTGTGTTAAGAAATAGAGCAATGTTAATCCTGCCCATTGTTCAACACTTGAAAGGGGACAGCAAAGGGCATAACATAAACAGCCTTATTAGTGGCTGATTATGCCCAGCTTGGATAATACAAATTACTTCTTCGAAACCCTTCTAAAGGCTCCCTATTTTACTGGTTACCTCATTTACATTAAATCATTCCTCCTCCATCCAAATGGAGGTACTGCAAAGTACAAATGACTGCAGATTCCGGGGTTTAATTCTGAACCCGAGTTGATACTGGTCCTTTGTTCAGGTGCAGACTTGCCAGAGCTTTGTAACAAACCTGCCCATTGTCACGTTCCATGTCAAATCTCCTTCTACGGCCAGGGTTTACGTTCACAAACCACCCAATGAATCAGAGACAAGTTTCCAGCGACCCCGGTCAGAGTCATATGTTTTGACTGAAAACATGAGAAATTTTCACATACCAGATTGCACGTACCAGTAATTCTGATTTGCCCTAAATCAGGCAAAACTCAGAGGTTCAGCTGAACTTTACTTTAGTTCTTGGGTGGGTTCAAAACAACAACTCAGAAAAAAGAATTTAGGCACGTGAATTCATACCCATCAAAACCCACAAAGTTTCATATGGACCTGGTCAGTTGAGAGTGGTAATTTAGGACACTACCTGTAACTTACATTTGGGGCTGTGGGCTCTTGTGACATGAACAAGAAACACAATGTCAGTTAGCAAGGTGCTAACACAAATACACCATATCTGCTTTTTTCGGAGGGTCGGGGGGATAGGCACAAAAGGGTAATGCAACATTACAGTAAGTGTCTTGACACATTAACTTGCCTCAGGCTCAAACAAAACGCTAGAGTTTTCTGCTACAGTCTCACTTCTCTGAAGTGTGAGGAGTTGCAGATAGATTTTTTTTTTTTTTTGCTTTTAATTTCTTTACTAAATATCAAAATACTGAAGGTCTTATAAGTCATGGCCTGGTTTTCTGGGACCATCCAGGATTTGTGAAGGGAATCCTGGCTGACTGAATGGTCTTTCATCATAACTGCAATATGAATCAGACAGATCAACTAGCTTCCTTTGGCCAGAGACCCATCCATCAACATGATTTTTTGGCCCAGCTATGTCTGGAAAGTGTTGTGCCTCTGGAACACATGCTCTGTATCATGGTCCCATGCACTCTGGGATTTGCAGCTTTCCAGACTCCTTTCTGTACCATACTGGTTGCTACCTTTCTAATGGCTGGTAAGGAGACCCCCAAGGCCCCACCCCGGTCTGTCTCTTCTCCACAAGACCCTGCCCCTGCTCCGCCTCTTCCCCGCAAGGCCCTGCCTCTGTCGCTCGCAGGGTCTTCACCAGCACAGCTGAGGCCACTACGAGCTGCGTGAGCAGTCTGGCCCCGGAGGTGGCAGCTGCTGCTGCTCTGCCTCCTTCCTTCCTTCCACTTAGGGTTGCCACCTTTTCCACAGATAAAAAAAAACAGACATCAGGACTTGTCAAATGGCACCCATACACACACGCCGAAACCCAGACTGTCTGGGTGAAAACTGGATGGATGGCAACTCTACTACCAGAGTGTGCAGCAACTCAGTGAGGAGATCCCATGTCAGCCCCCAACACTGGCACACCTAGGCCCCAGATTGATCCCTGAAGGCAGGAATGAGAGTTGCAGAGTAAGAGAAGGAGAAATTGCTGAGTGCAGAGACTGGGAAAAGGGTGGGGAGTGATGATTATTAAGCAGGCACCTCTCTCTCACCATCATAACAAGAGCCTCTTTCCGACCCCCCACCAAAACCCTGCTGAACCATCCCCTCTGACAGGGGGAGTCACAGTGCCCCCAATTTCTATTTTGGGAATCTAAGCCCCCTAAATTAGTACCACGTGGGAGTCTAGCAGTGTGAGCTGCCTGCTCAAAAATGCCTAACCGCCGTCACCTAGGATTCCATCAGTTCAATAGTCACATCTGCATCAGCTACGACTCTAGTATTATACATTTCCCGAGAACAGTGTCCTTACCAGTGTCATTTATAATTCTCATATTACGAGCTTCCAAAGAGCAGCACTCCAATAGACTAACCCACCGCCTGCCCTTCCCCTTAACAGCATCCTTTCAAAGCCAGCTACCCTTACGATGCAGTATGCTACTGTCAGAGAGCGCCTTATAGTCTCCTTCTTTAATTCCTTCTGGTGAGCTGCACAGTATCAGCATTAAGACTCAAACCATTACAAATTAACTATTAATGGGAAAAAAGGAGTCTAAATGCAGGCCTGCTCTAATGAGGTCTGGGGGTATTGTCCCTGGGAATAATAATATTCATAAGGATAAAGCTAGCTTTGATGAATACATTTCCTCTTCTTTTTAAGTGTCTCCAGTCACTCCTTTTAACATGCAAATCTGCTCTGGTCACCAACAATTATCGGGCTGCACGGCTGGCTGTGAAAAAGGAGAGTTTGATTTAGCCGGTATTGTATGTCATACAATAGCCAAAAACAGGCTTTGAAGGGAATTCATTCTCTAGCCCCCAAGGCAGCACAGTTGCTCCAAAAGAGAAGCCGCACTGAGGATTTGGGGTTATGGGTGTGATAAGTTTTGGTTTTGTCAACTAAGGCACCAGCAGACATGAAAAGGAGTTTGGAATCAAGACAGCTATGAAGCCTGGATTCTGGTCGGGGATAAAATCAGTTATTCTCCTATCTAAGAAATTCGCTGGCCATCTCTCCCTCTTGTACTTGGTCTGTATAGAAAGTTACATTTGGACAGGGCTTCAGAGTTTGTATTTTTATTTTATGTTACCCACAAGGAAGCCCCAAGGTTACCCCTGTGCATCTGTGCTAAAGCTATAAATACCTCAAGGAGACATGCAGCTACAGGTAGGAGAGAGGTAAACTGTGCTGGTGAAGTTTTAAGAAGTGAGATATATGACTAAAAGACAAGCAGAATAGCAGAGCTGCATCCTGAAACAGACCAACAATGCTGCTCATTCAGTTTATCTAACTTGCTTCAAGTTGCATTGACATTTATCATCATCATCACCACGTTACAATGCAATGGTGGTGTCAAAATAGCCCATTGCACAAACCACCACCACATGATGACTAGAGCTGTGAAAACAACATATTTTTCATTCGCTGGCCACTCCAAATTGGGAGGAAATTGTTTCGGGTCAGTCAGAAACAAAAGTTTTTCAAATTTTTTGATGAACCAAAAAGTGACCCACAATTTTTTTTTGAAACAAAAAAGCTTCAAATTTAAAAAAAATGAAATTGAAGTAATTTTTGTCACAAAAAGTTGTTTCAGTTTGAAATGTTTTGTTTAAAAAATGCTGGAGCAAAACATCTTGGGCTTGTTTGGGTTTTTTTGAATTTTTGAATTTGTGTACCACTGAAACAATTCTCTGAATTCAACATGAATTTATGAAATGTTTTGATCAACCTAGTGGACCAATTTTGCCCAGCTCTAATCGTAACCTCGCATCACAATGTCATTCATTACTCAGGCTCCCCAAGTTATTTCAGGTGCCTTTATTGTTCAAACTAGGCAGCAGGAAGGATGCGGGATTGTGAAGCCAAAAGGTTGATAATGCTGCAGAAAGTGTGATGGGCATCAAACCTCTACAAATCTAACTGTCCTGTTGCTAAGGTACAGCCACTCTCCTTGGTATACGACCTCTGCTAGCTTTACTATTCAGCTTCTGCTTCCTTCATGGGCAGCAATGAAAGTTACAGTACAAGTGTAGAACCTCAGTAATTCACACTACTGACTGGAGACACAATGCAAATCAATGAATTTTATGAAAGAATAAGAGCAAATCCTTAAAATGTCAACGATGCAGCATCAGAAAATAAGCCGTGCTTGACATTTTTAACACCATTTTAACCATTGATTACACACCAAAGCGCAGGCTAATAAAAACAGGCTTGCTGCAGCATATTTGGTTAAGCAACAAAGTGTTAGTAGCACGAAACCTAAGTACTAAGGTGCTGGCTGTGCTATTAAATCTTTGCTAAGATGTAGACAGAGACAGTCACATATTTGATGCAAGTGGTAGAGGTATGCATAGGTTTTATGATATAGGTAAAATTCTGCTTCCTCCTCTGAACACGTTGATTGGCCCAAAGTTCAGCAGAAGCGTTAAAGTTCTGCTGCAGAGGGCAGTTTTTGAAAATTTTTCTCCGGGCACTCTGTGCCCCTGCCAACCATAGAACTGTGCACCACACCAACACAGAGAGGTTTATTGGGAGCAAGGTAGGCGCAACAGAATGGCCAATAGGTCCACGACCACATGGACCAACTGACCCAAACACCCTATGGAAAGGGGAGCATATGAGCCACCGCTACTACTTCTGTTGAGATTGTAAAGAAATTATGGAGCATCTCCATTAAGACTCCATGGCCATGAGTCTCGGGGATAATTCCATCACCCCATGCTTTGCTGAGAACGCCTCCCCTAAACCTATTTACTCAGACTTGCACGCAGGTCTAGGATTTGGACCTATACCAATAAATGTTCCTGGAAAAGTCTCTTTTCATATTAGAGAGTGTTGAAGTGAGCAGTTCTGGTGAGACCAAAACAGTTAGGAGGCATAGACTGAGAACATGACGACACTCCACTAAGAAAGGAGATGTTGTCTGCAGCATTTATGCCTGTGCTAGAATAGATCCAGATCTTAGAGGAATTTCCATTAGTATTTCTTAAAATAAACAAAACATGTTAAAAATCCTCTTCCATTCCCTCCCAAGAGCGACAAAGGAACAGGTCACTGGAATATTCCACAGCAAGAGATGGCATCTTATGTCTACAAAGAGGCATCACAGTGTTTAAACAATGGTGTGATGCATTTGGGTAAACATTCTGGAGTGATTTAGTATTTTTTCATAGCTAGCTGGCTGAAGGCACAAGCCATGAGTGTGTGTAATCAGTAAATCACACAAGATGAGTCATGTTTCTACATTTGAGTGCCTGCCCCATTACAAAACACTTACATGTTTCCCTTGCAACTTTCTGCCTCCTCAGCACTGATTTAAGAGTTGTTTATCTCAAGTCAAAGTACCGTCAAAAAAGTCAAATGCATTCCAAAAAGAATTGAATCACTGACCAAGTCTAGACCCTACAGATGCTCACTGAAAACAGGTACAATATTTGCCTGGTTCACAAAATTTAAAAAAAGCTTTTCACTCAGTCCATCACTCAGAACTGAACCTTAAAATTATTACCAAATGGAAATGGTGGGAAGCATATGCATCATCATTAAATCCATGTACCATTCCCCCAGATGCAGGATAGAAATAAATATACAAACCAATTCCTCCGGGCAATTAAGAGGTGTAAACGGGAATGGATCCTATGTTTGACCCTCCTCAACATATACATCAATACCCTAACTCAGGACTTCCACTAAACAACCTGGAGATAAAATGCCTCTTCTATGCAGGTGACCTGGTCATTGCTGAACTGAGTCATTGCAAGGGGTCGCTGAGTGCTGTGGTATACCAGTGCCTAGATGTCTGGCAGAGGTGTGTGTACTGAACACCTAGAAGTAAGTGCAGTAGGCACATCTAGCATTAGGCTCTAGCCCTCCCATAAACACTTAGTCTGGTGAATAACAAAGGGTTGTTTTATTAGGGCTGTCAGAAAAACACTGCAACAACCCTGAGCACAATGACTTTGTTACAAGCAAAAGATGAACCAAGAGCTTCGAACTGAGCCCTTCAGGGCAGTCTCTCTGGCCTAATGCCAGGGATGCTCCATCCTGGAGGCAATCAGACACTGGCTTGTCGATCTCTGGCCAGAGTTCAGTTATTTTGTCCATATTGTTTGGAACAGTCTGCACAACCTCATTTGTAGGCTATTTCTGAGGATCCACCTGCTATGGCTACAGCTGCCTTCCTTGCCAGTAAAAGCTGCTTCCCAGAGCAGCTGTCAGCCTTTCAATCCCAGATCCCAAGCTGCCTGGCCTTCTCTCCACAGCCAGCTCCCAGACCCTTGCCTCAAGGAGCAGCAACTCTTGTTCCCACTCAGCCTCCAGCAACCTCCTGAGCCAGAGCTCCCCTGACCTCTAGTGGTACTTCCCTCTTCTGTGCTCGGGAGGTCATGGAGTCCTTTACTGGCTGGATGTTGCGCTGGAGGTTAATACTGTGCCTAGTAATGAGCCAGCAGGTTCTTTGCCATATTCTCACCTACATAAGATAGTCACCAAAGAAACATACACCTTCTAGGACCATATCGCAGTACAGGACAGCCTGGAAAGAACAAAAATCACAGTATTGCAGAAAAAGCCCCGAAATCACCACCACAAACTCAAAATTTAGTACAAAACCCAAAGTTGAACACACCTACAGTAACTCCTCACTTAAAGTTGTCCCAGTTAACGTTGTTTCGTTGTAACATTGCTGATCAATTAGGGAACATGCTCGTTTAAAGTTGTGCAATGCTCCCTTCTAACGTCGTTTGGCAGCTGCCTGCTTTGTCCACTGCTTGCAGGAAGAGCAGCCCGTTGGAGCTAGCTGGTGGGGACTTGGAACCAGGGTGGACCGGCAGCCCTCCTGTCAGCTCCCCACTCCCCTAAGTTCCCTGTGCAGCAGCTGCCCAGCAGGCTATCAATTGCTGGCAGTTCAGCTGTCCCTCCCCCCACTGGCATGTGCTGCTCCTGCCCTCTGCCTTGGAGTCGCTCCTGGGAGCCTTCTGCTTGCTGTGCGGGGGGGAAAATGAGGGGGCTAATGTCAGGGTGTCCCTCTCCCCCCTGCTCCTGCACCCCGCTTACGCCTTCTCCATATAGAGCAGGGAGGGGACACGGACGGAGAGAGACAGAGAGAGCTTGGGGCAGCAGCTGCTGTCTCAACTTCCTGATCCACTTAAAAAGACAATTCACTTAAGAGTGGGTCAGCGTGCATCTCTCTCTCTCTCTCCCACACACAAGGTGTGTGTCTGTCTCTGTCTGCTATGCTGTCTCCTCTCCCTTGTGTTCGTGCTGCCTTGTGTGAGAGGCTACATTAACAACAATGTGTTAACCCTTGAGGGCTCAGCCGAGTGATAGTTCATCATTTAGCAGCAAGGCATTCCCTGGGAAATATCCCTCCCTCTTCCACCCTCTAACTTCACCACCTCAACCAAGCTTCACAATCATCATAGCTGTGAACAGTATTAAATTGTTTGTTTAAAACGTATACTGTGTGTATATCTATATAATATATAGTTTTTTGTCTGGTGAAAAAATTTCCCTGGAACCTAACCCCCCCTATTTACATTAATTCTTATGGGGAAATTGATTCGCTTAACATTGTTTCGCTTAAAGTCACATTTTTCAGGAACATAACTACAATGTTAAGCGAGGAGTTACTGTATATTGAACATGCCTGAACCTTAGAATAAATACATCAAGAGCTTCAGAATGGCTAGAAAACACTACAAAAAAGAGCTATGTGGGCCAATAGAATATAGTCTTCCACTGAACCTATGGCTAGAACTATTCCGCTGTATATTTCAAGTGTTTTTACTACATGGGAGTAAAATCTGGGGTCCAATTGTAATGGACAATTACACCAGTTAGGACAAATTCCCAGCAGAAAGCCTATACATATAGTATTTATACAACTGCGTGTATACAGGAACTGCAGCAACAATGGCTGCAGAGCCAAACTGGGTTCATTCCCCATTTTAATCAACACAAAGAAAAGAATACTGAACTTCCGGTGTCATCTCAACCAAAGCAGCAAAACACTCCACAGCAGAGCACTGAAGGATCAAAAACTAAATACAGATCAAAGCATGCTCCATTTGTTTGTCATCAACAACTAACCTCCCAGGCAGCAGAGCACACAATCCACTCCACACTGAAAAATGATCAAGAGACTAGAACCACACTGAAACATATGAATATACGAGTCACTGGGAAGGCCAATCAAAAACAACAAGCTACACTACTACAGATCTCTGAACAGCAGCCTACCACATTGCAGTGAAATATGCAAAGCAAGGACAGACTCTTATCAAACACAGAATCAGTGACCATGAACTAGAGCTGGAACCGGGAAGACATACATAAGCAGTCCAAACCTAGAGAAGAGTGACAGAGCAATCAATTTGACTCTCGAGAGATTGGGAGAGACAGACACTTTCTATTTCAACACAGCAGGGGCACATTGCAAATACAAGGAAAAGATATTTCTTTAAATGATCAGAAATAAGAGTTTTCATCAAGAAGCTATAAGGAAGAGCTGTGTCTAGCCTTGAGGGAAAGGGGAGGCCCAGCAGATATGGCATTACACTATGTAGCAGCCTCCCCCTGTACCAGGAATGGACCACAAAGACAAATGGACACAGGAGATCAAATCCCAAATGCAGTGTGAAGCCCCAAGCAGACTATACCTTCCTCTGGCGGAGCACAGGGTGGGGGGTTGTCTCTTACACTTCAGCAATACTGATATAGCTTGTGCTGCCAATAAAGTTTTAATGAACTGAATTGACATACTAAAGCCCCATTTTACAATTGAGGAAACAGACAGAGCTTAGGTGACTTGCTCAAGCTCAGATATATAAAATGAAATCCTGCTGGACCCACTCCCATTGACTTCAATTGGGGCAGGATTTCACCCCTTATGTACATCTATATCTTGAATGAGCAAATTAAATTTTGTAAGGCATACAGGCACACAGGTATGTTAATATCTGGGATATGAAAGCCCTATACAATATCCTAAACAAAAGGCACCTGCAAACCGACATTCCATGAAGGTGCTACATATAAAGTTTACCTTTTAAAAATATTTATGATATGCTCGGGAGACACAGCTACAGTGTTTAATATCTTATTATAAAGCCTCCTATAAAATGCACTAGTAATCAATATTTGACAGAAGATATTCTGACAAGGTGTAACAATATATAGCAGATTATTACATATACAAAAGGTATCCTTTCAACATGCATGTGCCATAACACCAGATAGATTACATAATTCAGATTTAATAGATTAGACAGATAGATATTGTAAAGATTCCCCTGAAAGTTTTATCCATCATTTCTTACTCTAAACATACCTTGATGATCTCTGAGCTGCCCAGAGCAAATTCAGTCAGGAGTAACAAGTGGTTTGCATTGTGAAATACCAGATACATTGAGCCTGCAGATGAACTGGAGGTGATGAGTATGTGGATAGATCATATAAGGGTTTTCTTGACATTCCTGTGCCTATGAAGTGTAACGCGACACGCCATGACTGGAGTGGCCCAAGAACGTTGTGAAATGATGCACAGTGAACTACTTAGAAGCACAGATAAGTTGAAAGTTGACTCATCTCTCAAAGGCTAATCATAGATCCTATTACAATGCAACAAAAGCTGAGATATGCACTGAGTTAGCAGATATTGAGTTACAATATTCACAGCCTCTGACTGAATAGATACCAGGATATGGCTTTGCACAATATGCACAGCCTTCAAAATAAGCTAGAGGAAGAGCTGGAGTTCCTGGAACTGATTCTTGTTCTACATGCACCATCCTATCACCTGTCAGAGCTTTCTTCAGTACACACCTCTGATCCATGTTGTGCTTTATTGTATCTGTAGATCATTCCAAGTGGACATCTTTGCTGGCAGCCAAACTGCACAGTGATCTGGCAAATCTGGAGAAGCCAGTAATGGGACATTTTGATTTATCCAGGACAGCCCTAGCATCATGTGTCCCACAAGAACATGGATCAGGACACAGAAAATTCACTTTTCAGAAAAGGGGAGGGAAAGTGGGGAGGGGGAGAGGGGAGGAGGAATCCAGTTTAGCTCTGCCATGTAAATAATCAGAAGAGATGGACTCTACCAACCCAGAAATCAGGTACAACCACCTTCCAAAAACAACAGCCCAGAAAACGGAATACGCTAAAATGGACACCAAAATATGCCAATAATTCTTCAAAGAGGAAACTGCAAATACAAGAAAATTCAGAGGTAAGTTCTCCCAATGCATCAGTAAGTCTGTTGAGCTAACTTCTTACTCAGTCTAAATACAATTAATTTGGGTCTTTTTCAAGGAATAGTTCCATTTACATTTCTCTATGGACTTGTTTCTCTGCTCCACAACAGACTGTGTGTGTGACCTTGGACAAGTCACATAGCCTCTCTGTGCCTCAGTTCCCCATCTGTAAAATAAGGATAAAAGTGAGGATCTACATAATAAGATTTCACGATTGTCACTCTGAAGCCTGAATGCCTGTAGAGTTAGTGCAAAGTGATGGAAACATCTACAAGCATGATTGAGAACTTTTGTTGTTCAGCATATCACCAAATTCAGTCATCGCTGGGATTCGTAGTCTGTCACTGTCTGATTTTAAGTTCTCAGCCATTTTGACTTTACAAATTACATACATGCAACAGCAAATGTCATTAAAAGAATCCTAGACATTGTGATATCAGAGGTAACTCAACCAGTCACCACCCTTACTCTGCAACTAATTTACATGCAATCATTTCATTGGTTGCATAAGGGAGACTGCACAGATTGTGGATTACTTGGCCCAACTGCCACAGTTCTTCAAAACCATCCACACAACAACACAGTCAGCACATACAATAACCCCAAACACACACCACTCCCCTCATTGCAGCACACACCCCTCATTCACCACCCATACCTATCAACACAAATCTCCCAGCACAACGACCCACATGCAAATCAACACAACCACTCCCAACAACAGAATGAGTGCATGCAATAACCCCAAACATCACTCTGAAGACTATAATGTCAGAGTCAGTGTGAAGCAGTGGAAACATGGTTGAGGGCTCGTTTTTGTTCAGAATATCACCAGGTTCAATCATCACTAGGATTTGCAGTCTGTTACTGTCCAATTTTTAAGTTCTCAGCTATTTTCAGTCTTTTTTTTTTTTTTTTTAAATACACACATGACTTTAAAAATTATATGCATGTAACAGCACAGGCTTTCAGACTGTGAGGTGCTCAGATGTTCTGGTAATGGGTATACCATTCCTAAGATACCTTGTCACCTTTAGTGCTGAAGCTGAATTCTTCTCTTATGAAAACCTGAAACAAACTAAATGAATGAGGAATCAGAATTTCCTTCCTGACATTCCACCACCCCCAGTTCTGAACATTCCCTATGCTGTGTATTCTGACAACAGGCAGGTACTGGGTTAAATCAAGAGACCCTTTCACAATATAAACCTGGCATCAAGAGCCCTTCACAAGGCCCAAGACATACTCAGGGGCAAAGCTCCAACTCTCTATAAAAACCTAAGGTAGATAGAGAGGTACAAGGGAAGCCCAGCTAAATGAATAAACATGTTAAAGGAATAGATTCACACTATGCTTTTAAGAGCTTTCCACCGTATCAAAACCATTTCACGGGCCACAAGCCACGAACACCTAGAATGTGACTTGATCCAACCCAGACTCGTCCAACTGGCCTATTGCCAATTCCCCATCTATGTGAAGAGGAGAGAAAGAGAGAGTTGATTCTTCTATAACAGGATTAGTATTTGATACGAATAAAGGTGGGGGAAGAGAAGGTAGACTTTGAAAAGTAGATTTCCCAGTTGCCCCATTCATTATATGAATCAGATTTTGCTTTAAATTAATTCTTGCAAATTTTGGCCAGCCACTTGAAAACCCTTTAGGGCATTCTAGCTCTGGGTAGAGAAAGAGCTTTGGAACTACCAAACCCACAACCCTGTGAAACATGCACATGCGTGCACACAAAATAATGTTTCAATGCAAACACAGTGTTCATGAAGCTGAGGAACAGGCAGTTCTGATTTGAAGTAAGTAGAATGCCAGGAAACTATTCTGCAAATTCTTCCACACAGCTCTGCTAATGCTCCAGAATCCTGATCTCAAAGACCCCATTGCTGTTCGAGTCATGTGCCCCACACAGCTCTGCCATTGTACCACAATCCTGCACTTCAGCACTCTGTATTGCACAGGGATTAAATTCTCATATAGTATTTCCCGGAGCTCCCCTCCTCACCCCATTCGGTGCTCTGGGCTTCAGCTATGGGGTCGGGGGTTTCAGGGCTCCAGTCCCACAGGAGGCGCCAGGGCTCAGGACTTCTGCCCCACGGGTTTAAAAATATTTATCGGAGCTCTGGTATTGCGCTATTCCAATCCTGGACATTTCCTGAACAAGAACACCCTATTGTGCCTCACAGTGTTGGGGTTTTGACATAATAGCAGGTATCTACTTGTGCCTTGTTGACTAAGAAAATCAAATTTGTCTCCACCAGGTCTGCAAAGACTTAAGGCCAGGCATCAACCCTGCCCCACTGAGCCTGAAAGGGAGACCCATACTCTGAAGAGGCATAATTGTATCTCACCTAGTTCCTAAGCAGTATGAGATGCAGGTTCATGTAGCAGCTGAAAGGAAGAAGATACTTAATGCCATGTATACACTGCCTGGGGAGGAGAGGGAGTTCTGTTCAGGATCAGTCTCCTACTCAGACATGCCATTCCCTTGTGGAGACGTCTGCAGCTGTGGTCTGGGGTTTCATTGCTAGCACAACTGTGGGTCATGTCCGTGACTCCTCTGGAGATTGATGAATGGAGTGAGGACCTGCATGTGTACCGGGTTGAAAAGTGAATGATGAGGTCATTGGCCAGCTGCCTGACTGGGTAAGAGAACGGGCATCTTCCTGTAGTAGAGTCACTGCAGGTGTTTTATTCAGCCTACCACGCCAGCAGGAATCGGATCCAGTAAAATGTGGCTTGCCTCACCCACCAGCAACCAGAGGAACTCACAGGACCACCATATGACTGCCCAGGGCAAAGTCACCCAACCATGGAGGAACAGAAGCTGGCAAAAATGATTAGGATGCGAATGCACACCCACTGTACCAATGCAAATAATGTGTAAAAACGGCAGGCAATCTGGCCAAACAGCTGCCTGAAGGTCAATGAAATTAGAGAAAGTAATAGAAACAGACTGATGGGTGCATACTGACGGGCATTGGGGTTAGGACAACAGGCAGCTTACGAAGCAGGCTTTGCTCTGCTCTTTCCAAAAGCAGGCTTCTAAGCCCAGCTGAGGCTTTCAGCCAGACAGGTTCCACCATATACTGGATTCCTCTCCCCTCCCAGAGCAATCCCACATATCAGGTGGATAGCTGATCACTCCTCTGATTCAAAACACTCGCCAGGGTCTGTCTCTCCTATAAAGGATCACAAATTTCACACTTATTAATATTGTATTTCTAAAATAAAAGGGGATTTGCTTCCCTTTCCTATGTCTCTCGGTCCTACTATCCCTTTTCACTCCTTCCTTTTTCTTACCACACTCCCATGGAGCAGAGAGGATGGAGGAGGCATAGAACATTTTTAAAGACTCTTTAGGCCTCCCAGTGCTCAACTGGAGGGCTTTCTTGTTGAGTCTGTCTCATCTCAGATCACAAGGCAGGAGGGAGCCTTTTAGCCACAGGCCATGTTCCTAGAAGGCACAGTATGAGGTGCAACAGATAACCGAATTCAAGTGCTCTGCTGTGACTTGGTACTCCACTCCTGCTGCATCATCAACAGAATCCTACCTACCCACCCCCAATCATGCCAGACAGAAATTTAAGATGACTGGCTGGAGTGGGGGGGGAGAGAGAGAGAAAGAAAGAAAGAAAGAAAGAAAGAAAGAAAGAAAGAAAGAAAGAAGGAAAGAAAGAAAGAAAGAAGGAAAGAAAGAAAGAAAGAAGGAAAGAAAGAAAGAAAGAAAAAAAGAAAAAAAAAAAGAAAGAAAAAAAAAAAGAAAAAAAAAAAGAAAAAAAAAAAGAAAGAAAAAAAGAAAAAAAAAAAAAAAAAGAAAAAAAGAAAGAAAAAAAGAAAGAAAGAAAGAAAGAAAGAAAGAAAGAAAGAAAGAAAGAAAGAAAGAAAGGGCAAGAAAAAAAACAAAGGAAGCAAAGGTGGGGGAAACAAAGATAAAATGAGAGAGGGAGGAAGAGGGATTATTAGTTTATTTCTTAAGAGCTCCATGATGCAAGGCATATGCTCCCGGCTGACTGGTGAGATTTTAGAATCCACCCCAGCTCCCAGATTTTGTTCATTCTATGTCTCCAATTCCCCTGGTCCTGGAGGGCTTAGCACACAATAGCAGAGGGAGAGCCTTACTGTGAATCTGAATCACCTCTACCCTGAGATCCCTCTCTCTAAACTCCACAGACAGGAAAAATGAGTCCTGATCCGAAGATTCATCTCCCTTCCTTGGTTCTGTCTTGGTGGTCACCTGCCTGCCACACTGAATCAGCCTCTTGCCTCACGCATTATACAGGTACAGTACACTGAAAGTACGTGCGCGCGCACGCACTCCCCCCACCTTCTCCGAGATTTCCAATCTACTTGTTAAGGATTATTTGCATTATTATTATTTCACATGCATTAATAGTAGACCTGGTCAAAGAAATTCAAAATTTCAAAAACAAAATTGATTAAAAAAATGGACAAATATTTTGGTGACAATTTTGTCCCTTTTTTCACACCAGCTCTATTTAATATGTATCTCCCGTTATCTCTGCTAAGTGACCTCTCTCTTTATAGGGTGGCATTGGCAAGCAGCCATTACAGAGCAATAATTCAATTGAGGAGCTTCTGAAAACGTAATAAACACAGCTGGAGTATACATGTTAGCAAAACTCGAGGTTGAATTACAGCCTGGTTAACTGCTCTCATCTCAGTGTGCTGTTATTCAAAACATAAACAGTCCAATTCAATGCAAAATGTTAAAGAAACAGACATCATAATGAGCAGGCCTTAGCAGGAATTCGACACACTGGAAGCCAGTTTGTTCTGCATCTGGTGTCAGGGAATGCTGCTTATGGTGCACTGGTCAGAGCAATTACTAGAACGTCTGACTGCATGCTGGCAATTAGTCATGGATTACAAGGATATAATGGTCCCCTATGCAGTGAAATATTGTAACATGCACATAACTTCTCACAAGCATTCCATTGTCGAGGGGGTGGCAAAGGAAAAATTGCTGTAGTATGATAAATGGTCTCCCAACACTCCCAAAGCACTTCTCAATACATAAACTGCACATTGCTCTGCCACACACTTCATAGATACCAACAGCAGCAGAACTTAGCAGGTAAGCTAGGCGACTAAAGGCAAGAGGGGGAAGTTAGTTTGGGTCATAGCTCCATTATTGTGTGAGCAGAACATCCCTCTTCTTTCAACCCTATGCAGCTGCTTCACATCCTCTCCTGGAGGAAAAGGAAGTTATCTTTGTCCCTGATGGCACAACTTTCAGGTGCTTAGCCTGCTGCGCAGTCCTTCATAAACCAAGTCCAATATAGCAACAGTAATCTCTGTCAAGCCACACTATTGTACACAAGGCACATGACACCAAGTAGCTGGTGGGTCTCCATTGCTGGCACCTCGGTGGTTTATTTGTGGGGAAGGCAGTTAAATACTACTCCAAACACCATACCCATCTGCTATTTGTTTGTCTGGCATATTGTAGGGGCAGGACAGGGAGAAGAAAGAGGGAAGAGAAAGAAATAAAAATGTCTCTCTTGTTTATAACTCCCGCTGCTGTCCCTCCTAGGAAGTGACATGATAAGTGGAACCTGTCACTTGCCCACTCTCCACCCTTGGGAGCAACAAAGCTGCATGGAGGTTCACGCACTCCTCTGGAATCTATCTACCTTTTTAAAATATATCCAGGGGTGGGAGGAGCAAAGTAAATCTCTGACAAACAATGCAACTTCAAAGAGGGGCTCTGTTTGACCAAGATTGCAGCAAGTTTGCCAGCCAGGCACAAAGCGTGGCGCCTGCCAGTTCCAGCGTTGTCTTGTGAGGTCGGGGAAAGTAACAGGATCAGTTACAATTCTAAAAGTGAAAAAGGGACGGTGGGGGAGAGGATGAAGTGAGTTGATGCATCAGCTTTGCAACATCAGAAGGCTTTGGATTCTTCAACCATGGGATGGTGTTCCAAGAAGGAGGAGTGCTAGGCAGAGACGGGCTACACCTAATGAAGAGACGGAAGAGCATCTTCGCAAGCAGGCTGGCTAACCTAGTGAGGAGGGCTTTAAACTAGGTTCACTGGGGGAAGGAGACCAAAGCCCTGAGGTAAGTGGGGAAATGGCATACCGGGAGGAAGCACGAGCAGGAGAGTGCAAGAGGGGAGGACTCCTGTCTCATACTGAGAAAGCGGGACAATCACTGAGTTATCTTAAGTGCCTATACACAAATGCAAGAAGCCTGGGAAACAAGCAGGGAGAACTGGAAGTCCTGGCACAGTCAAGGAACTATGATGTGATTGGAATAACAGAGACTTGGTGGGATAACTCACATGACTGGAGTACTGTCATGGATGGATATAAACTGTTCAGGAAGGACAGGCAGGGCAGAAAAGGTGGGGGAGTTGCATTGTATGTAAGAGAGGAGTATGACTGCTCAGAGCTCCAGTATGAAACTGCAGAAAAACCTGAGAGTCTCTGGATTAAGTTTAGAAGTGTGAGCAACAAGGGTGATGTCGTGGTGGGAGTCTGCTATAGACCACCAGACCAGGGGGATGAGGTGGACAAGGCTTTTTTCCGGCAACTAGCAGGAGTTACTAGATCGCAGGCCCTGGTTCTCATGGGAGACTTTAATCACCCTGATATCTGCTGGGAGAGCAATACAGCGGTGCACAGACAATCCAGGAAGTTTTTGGAAAGTGTAGGGGACAATTTCCTGGTGCAAGTGCTGGAGGAATCAACTAGGGGCAGAGCTCTTCTTGACCTGCTGCTCACAAACCGGGAAGAATTCGTAGGGGAAGCAAAAGTGGATGGGAACCTGGGAGGCAGTGACCATGAGATGGTTGAGTTCAGGATCCTGACACAAGGAAGAAAGGAGAGCAGCAGAATACGGACCCTGGACTTCAGAAAAGCAGACTTTGACTCCCTCAGGGAACTGATGGGCAGGATCCCCTGGGAGAATAACATCAGGGGGACAGGAGTCCAGGAAAGCTGGCTGTATTTTAAAGAATCCTTATTGAGGTTGCAGGAACAAACCATCCAGATGTGTAGAACGAATAGTAAATATGGCAGGCGACCAGCTTGGCTTAACAGTGAAATCATTGCTGATCTTAAACGTAAAAAAGAAGCTTACAAGAAGTGGAAGATTGGACAAATGACTAGGGAAGAGTATAAAAATATTGCTCAGGCATGCAGGAGTGAAATCAGGAAGGCCAAATCACACTTGGAGTTGCAGCTAGCAAGAGATGTTAAGAGTAACAAGAAGGGTTTCTTCAGGTATGTTAGCAACCAGAAGAAAGTCAAGGAAAGCGTGGGCCCCTTACTGAATGAGGGAGGCAACCTAGTGACAGAGGATGTGGAAAAAGCTAATGTACTCAATGCTTTTTTTGCCTCTGTCTTCACGAACAAGGTCAGCTCCCAGACTGCTGCACTGAGCAGCACAGTATGGGGAGAAGGTGACCAGCCCTCTGTGGAGAAAGAAGTGCTTTGGGACGATTTAGAAAAACGGGACGAGCACAAGTCCATGGGGCCGGTTGCGCTGCATCCAAGGGTGATAAAGGAGTTGGCGGATGTGATTGCAGAGCCATTGGCCATTATCTTTGAAAACTCATGGCGATCGGGAGGTCCTGGATGACTGGAAGAAGGCTAAAGTAGTGCCCATCTTTAAAAAAAGGGAAGAAGGAGGATCAGGGGAACTAGAGGCCAGTCAGCCTCACCTCAGTCCCTGGAAAAATCATGGAGCAGGTCCTCAAGGAATCAATTCTGAAGCACTTAAAGGAGAGGAAAGTGATCAGGAAAGTCAGTGTGGATTCACCAAGGGCAAGTCATGCCTGACTAACCTAATTGCTTTCTATGAGGAGATAACTGGCTCTGTGGATGAGGGGAAAGCAGTGGATGTGTTATTCCTTGACCTTAGCAAAGCTTTTGATACGGTCTCCCACAGTATTCTTGCCGGCAAGTTAAAGAAGTATGGGCTGGATGAATGGATGGATAGAAAGCTGGCTAGATCGTCAGGCTCAACGGGTAGTGATCAATGGCTCCATGTCTAGTTGGCAGCCGGTGTCAAGCGGAGTGCCCCAACGGTCGGTCCTGAGGCCGGTTTTGTTCAATATCTTCATTAATGATCTGGAGGATGGTGTGGACTGCCCTCTCAGCAAGTTTGCAGATGACACTAAACTGGGAGGAGTGGTAGATACGCTGGAGGGTAGGGATAGGATACAGAGGGACCTAGACAAATTAGATGATTGGGCCAAAAGAAACCTGACGAGGTTCAACAAGGACAAGTGCAGAGTTACAGAGTTCACCGTTACAGACTAGGGACCGAATGGCTAGGAAGCAGTTCTGCAGAAAAGGACCTAGGGGTTACAGTGGACGAGAAGCTGGATATGAGTCAACAGTGTGCCCTTGTTGCCAAGAAGGCTAATGGCATTTTGGGCTGGATAAGTAGGGGCATTGCCAGCAGATCGAGGGACGTGATAATTCCCCTCTATTCGACATTGGTGAGGCCTCATCTGGACTACTGTGTCCAGTTTTGGGCCCCACACTACAAGAAGGATGTGGAAAAATTGGAAAGAGTCCAGCGGAAGGCAACAAAAATGATTAGGGGGCTGGAGCACATGACTTATGAGGAGAGGTTGAGAGAACTGGGATTGTTTAGTCTGCAGAAGAGAAGAATGAGGGGGGATTTGATAGCTGCTTTCAACTACCTGAAAGGGGGTTCCAAAGAGGATGGATCTAGACTGTTCTCAGTGGTACCAGATGACAGAACAAGGAGTAATGGTCTCAAGTTGCAGTGGGGGAGGTTTAGATTGGATATTAGGAAAAACTTTTTCACTAGGAGGGTGGTGAAGCACTTGAATGGGTTATCTAGAGAGGTGGTGGAATCTCCTTCCTTAGAGGTTTTTAAGGTCAGGCTTGACAAAGACCTGGCTGGGATGATTTAGTTGGGAATTGGTCCTGCTTTGAGCAGGGGGTTGGACTAGATGACCTCCTGAGGTCCCTTTCAACCCTGATATTCTATGATCATAGGCCCGGGTTCAAGTCTAGCCTGAGTCACAAATGAAATGAGTCAAGTCTCAGTCTCATCCACAGTTCACCCACATCACACAAACCTCACACTATTAAGAACAATTCAGCATCACTGGCAGACTCTGCTCAAGCCAGGCTAGAGATCAGAATAGCTGGGGTGCTGTCAGGACAGAGATGCATTGACAGATACACGTGGGAGCCCAGGACTGGGGTAGCTAGGATGCTGCAGGTCATGACTGAAGGGATAATGTGCATATTCTTATATGAGTTCTAGTCACTGCTACAAACATAAGTTTTCCAAACCACCAAATTTATCCCTAAAGATTCTTTGCATTAAAAACAAAAGCAAAGAGAAAAGGAGCCCCTATTTTGTTTGTGTGTGTCTCTCTCACTGAAATCTTGTTGCTCCTTGGTGTTTGGATCTCTCTCTGCACCCAAACCAGGCTGCTCTATAACATGAACACCACATTGTTTAACAACTGCTGCAAAGACAAAGAAGTAAACAAAAGGCAGCTATGTTAGCACCATAAGAAACAAAGGGAAAACGATTGGTTGTGGTCAAATGGAAAAGGACAAAAATGATGTACCAGCTTTTTAAAATATCCTCCCTCTGCACTGTACCTTAAGCAGACCAGTCAGTTTTGTCTGTCAAAGTCCATTTCCCCCCGCCATTTTGAAGAAACTAAATGTGCTGCTCAGAGCGCTCTATTTACATGAGCCTATAAACCTGTGCACAGAAATAGACATGAGCACATACAAACACACCTACAGTTAGATCTGCGTCAGAAAACTTTCAATGGAAGAGTTTTCCATCAGAAAACTCGGTTCCATCAAAATCTAAACACTTCACAAAATCATGTTGATTTAGCTGAAATTTAGTTTTGGAGAAAAAAAAAGGGGGACAATCCGATAATGTCAAGAGAGGACTTGAAATGTCCCATTTTGACAATGTCAGATTGCAAAGTTTCAGTTTTTCCTTTAAAAACAACTTTTCATTTCAAAATGTTTTATATTTTGTATTACAATATAAACTTTAAAAAGTCAAAATCACAACTAAACATTTTCATTTTGTCCAAAAGAAATATTTTGATCTACCCCAAAATATTTTTTCCCCAGAATTTTCTCTCACTGAGAATTTTAAAAATTTCAGGCTTTGTTTCAAATTAGAATACAAATTTCAAAATCTCAAAATCCCCCATGAAATGGAACTTTTTCTTCTCTCCCCCAGTCTACCCACAGTCCCTCCCCCACCCTCCCGCAACACACTCTTCCCCTGTAGCTGTCTCTCTGTAAGTCTACAGCGTATCAGCAGAGTTCACATCAGCAGGTGAGGCGAAGAGCACTTCATTCTAAGACAGTTGTGAAGATAGCACATTCGTTTTTTCCCCACACAAACAGACATGGGGATCCTACTCCCTTTCTGACAGTAGGACAGCCTTCCATTGGTAGCAGTCGTCAGCTGTAATAGTCACAGGAAAATTCTGGACTGGCAGCCTCATCTGAAATTAACGCTCACAATGCCCCTCACATACTGTACATCGGGATGGCCTGAGCACCTGTCTGGAGTGTCAGTATAGAATCATAGAACTTGAGATCAGAAGGGACCATTATGATCATCTAGTATAGTTCTGGTTATCTGCAGATATAGCATCAGACACATTTGTGAATGACCAAAGTCCAGGTGAGACTTCTTGGAAAGTAAGTAATCAGGCACCCTTGACAAGAAATTAGCACATTACAGATATACTACCAAGGGGCTATCCAGGATGTTTGATCAAACTACTAAATCAAATCTTCATGCCCTTTCCTCCATCCCCACTGGTATAATTTTAAGCATTTTTCTGTAATTAAAGATGCATTCTCAGGATAGTAAAAGTGACAGACTGAAGCAGGCCTAAGAGGATGGGCTGCAACCTCCAATACAGTTCTCTGCTGCATGCCCCTCTGTACCAGTCTCTATATTGCCCCACCAATTCCAGCCTTCACCAGCTTTAAGACTGGCAGGAAGCAACCCCCGCTATTCTATGTCTGAGTTCTTTCCAGAAGACAGACTGAATAGTGAGTAGAGATGTACATGATGCAAGAAATTCTGGTGCAGCCAGCCTGCACTCTGGACTAGGTGAAAGTCTCCAGATTCTTTTCAGTTGAACCAAAGTCTCCACAGATTAAAGGAAAGTTAACTAATTCACTGTCTCTCCCAGTGCCCTCATCTTTAGCATATTTGAGGAAGCAAACCCTTTCTGAGGTGAAGTCCATAAACAGGTTCCAGCCCTTGAGAAGCTGGAAGGGGGGCTGGGGAAGGACTGTGAGGGTAGCCTGTTTTAATGTTCTGAGTTGCTATCATGTCAGCTCTGATTTAGGACATGACAGATGGGAACCCAGGCTGGCCTAATGAGACATTTGAAAGTCAGAAGCAAATGCTGAGAATGTGAAAACCTGTCAGTCACAAAGCTCAGGGCCTCACAATGGCAATTCATTTGCTCTTTCTTGTCCCCTACTATAAGCAAGGCAGTGGATTTTCAGTTTCAGGAAGCTCTGCTTGAGAGCTCATTCTGACTGTCCCAGCAAGCCCTCCACTCAGATGGGGAAAGGGAATCCTCCTCCCTCCTTCAGCTTCTGCCTCCAGATTTAGGTTTCCAGTCATGTCACAACAGCTTTATCTCATTCATGCAATCATGCACAAACCAACCCCCCTTCCTAGGTAGAATGCTGTTCTGAGAGAGAGAAAGATTTGAGAGAGCCTGTCTCTGGTTTAGCTTCTGACCTCATAGTCAGACGGTGCGTGGCCATAAAAAGTCTGACAAAGAACCTCTGAGTAATACCACCAGGTGCCAGAGTCAGCTTTGTGGTAAAGTCAGTGGCAAGATGGGCTGGGCTAGCAGCATCACATTCTCCCCCTGTTCACCTGGGGTGAAGAACACCTGCAGCTCCCACTGAAATCAAATCATGCCTGGGAAGCAGGTACTATTAACCCAGGGTTTTGGATGCAGAAGACTGACACAGAGAGATAGGAATGTGATTTCCCCAATGAATTAGTGGCAGGGCTGGGAATAGAACCCAGGTCCCTTGACTCCTTGTACTGTGCTCTAACCACTGGATAACATTGCTGTCTTCCTATACCAACAGGTGAAATTTCATTACAGTCCTTCCTCTAATATCATAATTCAATAAGCAAAGGCAAGTATTCAGTAAGATTTCCCCCTACAAACCAAAGCGCTTTTAGGACAAACTTGTTCACTGATCCCTGCATTAGGGTTGTGTCATGAACAGCTAGATCCTATTCGTTAGGTAATATTTTATATGCAGTGGCTAGTTACATTCATGAACACACGTGCCTTATGAAAATGGGGCAGGGGAAATGGCTATTGGCTGTAGAGTGGGTAACGTCAATGTATCCGACCAGAATGTAAATGTTGATTTAGGTCACCACTGAAACTACTGCTTATCACTTTACTGTTAGCTCAACTTCCTACAGCCCCCTCCCACACCCTTTTGTCTCTTCCATTCCCCCCGTTGCATGTTGTCATATACCTAGATTGTGAGTTCTCCGCGGCAGGGACTGTCTTTATTACTCATTTGTACAGTGCCTAGCACAAGCGGGGCCATGTTTCTTGATTGGGGCCCCAGATGCTACGGCAAAACAAATAAAAATTAAAGAATGGACCCATCCCTAGTCACTAGTGGAACAAATCCTAATATTGCCGCACCATTCAGCAAGAATGGGTGAAGCTCAGGGACTCAAAAAGCAGAGATGCTACGGGTCAGGAATGAAGGACAATTAAAAAAAACAAAAAACAAAAAAACAGAACCGGCTTTCTCTAGTCACCTGAAATGGACACTCGGCACAGTTCTTGAGAGGGAAGAAGGCCAGAATTGGAATTCTAAGCAGTCTGACATGGACTTGAGGTGAGGCAATAATGAGTATCACTTTTAACAGTGTTCTGTCATTATCAATTCATCTGGGTAACCCTTTCTGGATAGGTCCATTAGCTCATGTTTAATGCTGGCACTCCCATGGAAGCCTATGGGGTGATTCTCAGGATTGCAAATGACTTTCATTAAGCAGAGTGTTAATACAATAACTTACAAATGAATCCCTAATGATAGGACACTAGCAGTATTACCTCTACTTGATATTAATTGGGTGACACTTTATTTTAATGGTACATTAATTAATGCAGAATTTCAGCGGAAGTCCACATGACACCTAACATTAATACAAATGAATTCATTATCATCTGTGTTATTACAAGAAATGACAAATAAATCTGAAACAGTGGGACCCTTCAAATAATAATCACGAATCATTAGGTACTACATTCATTTATGCAACATATTGCAAATATATACATAAAATCTAAGGATGTTTGTCTGTGAACACATTTTCCTTTGCACAGTAGTTTGGTATCATTTGCTTTCCCTTAAAAAGTGCCTCTGTACTCCTCCGACAGCAAAGGACATTCCCTCTTTCCCCCCCTCCCACTCCTAAGGATGCAACCACCATCCATCCTGGCTGAGGAGCATTTGGACTCCCTTCAGAGTTCATCCTCAATAAACCTGGAAGGTACTTCTCCCTCTTCACCAAGGATTGCACACTGAAAGCTTTGCAGGACTCCTGGCACATTTCCACCTGGGCTGAGAGAGACTGGGACGAGGAATTGAACCCTGGTCTCCTGCACAGCATGACTCTCGAAGTAGTAACTAAAAAATAGGACCAGGCGCTACATTTTATTCACAATGCAAATCCACAAGAAAAAGTCTCCTTCCAGGGGAAGTTCCCATGAGGATTCCCTACCTCCAACTCCTATTTCATGGCTCTCTAACTGCCTTTATTACCCCTCAACACCTGCATTTCTTTTTTTCCAAACAAACTGCAAAGCCCACACCCTGCTGCCCCTCTGACAGGACCCCAGGGTCATCCTCCCCAAGCCCCAGCAGCTGCCCTAGCTTTGCTGATATGTTCCTGCGTGTAAGGGTACAAGAAGAATTGTCAGATCTGAATGATTGCTATATTCCAAGGTCAGGTGACAAAGCAGTACCTTGATTTATGAAGCCAGAGGGATCCTAAAAGAGCTTTCTAAACAGCAGAAGTGACTAAGGAGCGTAACAAGCAACACTGCAGAAGATGAGTTATGATTTCCATCTCTCTTTCACCAAAGTTTCTGCCAGACCCACAAAAAGTGAAAAACCATACCCCCCAATAAATTGTATGCTCTGGTAACATAGGCTAAAACTGCCTTTCACCTTAGCAAAGAGCTGTGCAAAGATGTTCCACCTTCATGTGCTCAAAATATCTGTTCTACCTCTGATCAGAGATGGAAAATCTATTTGAAGTTTAGGACCTGTACATTTTGATAAACCAGTCTGAAGAAAACCTCTTAAATTGAGAAATCTCTGGAAGACTGTGAACAGGTACAATTCCAAGATGCTCTAACTAAAACAAAAGCCATACATTGGGTAGAGTCAAAAAACTCAGATTCCTGGGGATGGCTTTATTAACAAAGAAGTTATCAATAAAGTTCAGCTCAGGCCTTCTCACCAGGCTTAGCTGCCCCTAAGATGCCTGTCTCAGAAAGGGTCAAGCCTAGGCTATTCATTCTCTCTGCTCCTATAGACACATTCCTACCTATTCCTTATATCCAAATAGAATAATGAGCCACCTGCCCCAATAGCTCAGCCACACACACGTAACCCTGTCCCAGCAGGATCAACATTCAAAACCTACTGCCAGGAGTGGGTATTTCAGGTAAACACTTGCACAAACTCTCACACCCACTCCTTGTCAGATTTGTAAATTCCGGATACCCTGACAGACTAGCAGGTGGGTTCTGTAAGTTCCTTCTAGCCAGTGGTCTGCATGAGACAGAGCTGGCACCCAATGCACTCCAATTCACAACATCCACCAGTTTTGCCAAGAGCCTTAGCAACCTTTGTTTAAATAAGTTACAAAATACATGTTTAATTAATGGCACTGTCTCTAGGTGATCTGGGGAACGGAAGATAGGGCACTGATGAGTGGAGAATAAAAATGAGCATATAGTCAGCGCAAAGGAGGAGGACTTTAATATTCAGAATAATGCAAACAGCAGTACAAAGCAAAGAAATTGTTCATATAAAGGAGAATTATGGCACTATGAATAGCAATACACAGAGTCTAAAAAGGTGTAACTAAAGCATGGCTCGGAAAGTTCTGCCATGCAGCCCATGGACTTCAGCCTCTCTACTACAACATTACCACCTGTATATGAGAGTCTCAATGCACAATCTCCAGATTTATCTGAATAGCGAATATTCAGATCAAAAGAGGGGACTTGAAGATTGGTGGGAGCTGCATGTCAGTGCTGAAGATGAACCAGCATGGGAGCAAGGTTTCTTCACAGAGATCCCCAGTGTCCAGCCAAGGTATTTGAGTACAAAATTTCCCCCTTAATATACAGTTCCATAGATGATATGCACTGCATACATCTGTGAAGGCCAGAGTCAAAGACCCCAGGTAACCCCACTGCCAGGCAAGACTGGGCATGGGCTTGTGACATCAGGGACAATAGCAATGAGCTATCAGTCAAAGAGGAAGGTGTCCAGAGGGACTGTGTGGAAGTGGAGCAAAGGGAACCGAGCTGTCTCAGAAGTAGTGAGAGAAAAAGCAACTGAAGAGAGTAAATACAGCTGAGCAGCTAGTCAGAGGGGAGGGGGAATTCATCATCCTAATTGATGTCAACCACATAAATTATGCCTTGGGAAAAGTGACCAGCTGAGCCTCAAACTGGGCCAGATTCTGGCCCAACAGAAGAAGCAAAATGCAGAGAAATGCCTCAGGCAACCACAGCAGGAACATCATTTCCTTTTAATTTGAGTGAGTGATACAACAGCCTGAAAATAGGTGCAGGTAGGTTTTCTTGTCAGACAATCTAATCTTAACGGCCTCTGGGCAAGTAATCCAGCTGGGACTTTTCCCCTCAGCCTGGTCAGTGCTACTCCCTTCAGGTGGAGACTGACATGTGGAAAGTTCCTTCATGGTAACAAGGTTCTTTGAATGATTCAAACTCTGGCTTTTAACTAGTCTGGGATCTTACCACGAAACCAATTATATACCTCAGATACATCAATGATATTTCCATCCACTGGACAGACAACCTAAACTCCTACATAGATTTCCACCACAACTTCAACAACCATCACCCATTCATTATATTCTCTCTAGAACACTCAAACACAAGCATCAGCTTCCTGGACACCATGATCAGCTTCAACAATGAAACCTTACCAACTACTACATACACACACAGATCACCACACCTACCTTCACAGATCCAGTATCCACCCCAAACACACCAAGAAATCTGTTCTCTACAGCCAAGCATTCAGATACCACAGAATATGTTCCAAGGAGAAAGTCCAGGATATACACCTTAACATACTGAAAACCGCCTTCACCAAGCAAGGACACTCCACCAGAGATGTAGATCACATCATGGAACAGGCCACCCAAATATTCCAAGAGAACCTGCTTCAACACAGAAATAAAACCCCTTACAACCGCACACCCATAGTTGTTACCTATCACTCCACACTGGAACCAATATGGGGTATCATTAAACAATTACAATCCATACTCAATGGGGACCACATTCTGAAATAAATCTTTCCTGAATCCTCTCTTCCGGCATTCAAACAACCCCCAACCTCCCCAAGTTCATCATCAGAAGCAAGCTCCCCGCAGACCAGGATACTAAATGCCCCAACAACTACTAAGTGGATGAAATGAGACAATCACTACGCTCGCGAGTGAACTCACACAGGAAAAAATTATAAAAAACAAAAACCACGTCACTGTGGGTGAACACTTTTCACAAAACGATCACTGACCTCTCAGTCCTCCTCAAAGAAAATCTGCACAACACCTTCAAAAGATGAGCCTGGAAGCTTAAATTCACACTTTGGCTAGACACTAAAAATCATGGACTGAATAGAGATACTGGATTTATGGCTTATTACACCAATCTATAACCCAGCCACTAACCACCACCCCCAGTTTTTTTTTTCTCCTTTTCCCACTCTGACTGGAGATGTGTTAACTAGCCACCGCTCAGGGCCGGCTCCAGGCACCAGCGAAGGAAGCAGGTGCTTGGGGCAGCCAAACGAAAGGGGCGGCACGTCCGGGTCTTCAGCGGCAGGTCCCTCCCTTCCTCTTTGAGCTGCCACCGAATTGCTGCAGAAGAATGAAGTGGCACGAATGAGCTGCCGCCGAAGTGCCGCCGATCGGCTTTATCTTTTTTTTTTTTTTTTTTTTTTGCTTCGCTGCTTGGGGTGGCAAAAAAGCTGGAGCCGGCCCTGCCACCGCTCCTTAACTACTTATGCTAAAAAATCCATTCCACCTTGTATTTTGCTGTGACACTCTTAGTAGATTTCCCAGACCTGAAGAAAAGCTCTGTGTAAGCTCAGAATTTGTCTCTCTCATCAACAGAAGTTGGTCCAATAAAAGATATTACCCACCCTGTCTCTCCAATAACTTGGGACCAACACAGGTACAAGAACACTGCATAAATAGGATCTTACATGCCACCTTAGAGATTTGTGTTCACTTGACCTTATTTCTCTAACAGGATTCCTGTTTAAAAGGATTTCCCAGAGGATCCAACACATTGATTTATGCCTATACATTATTGGTAAGGATACGATTTGGTCACAGAGATGATGGATTCTGTGACTTTCGGGGACCTCCGTGACTTCTTCTGGGACGGGTCTGGAGCAGCTGCCAGCCCCAAGGCCGCCGGAACAGCCAACTGGCAGCCAGCCCTGGGCCCGGCAGAGCAGCAGTCCCGGGCCCGGCAGAGCTGATTAATCACACTGTTAAGAGCAGTTGCTGTGGTTGGATCAGCCCCCCTGGGGATGGAGTAGCAGCAGTCAGCCCCTGTTGCAGTAGCAACGGCGGCGAGGCTGGAACAGCTGCAAGTCCTGGCAGTGCTCTGTTTGCCTTCTCCCACCCCCCATGGTATTTTTAGTAAAAGGGACAGGTCACAGGCTTCTGTGACTTTTTGTTTATTGCCCACGACCTGACTTTTACTAAAAATAACTGTGACACAATTTTAACCTTAATCATTGATTTATGCCTATATGTGAATTAAAGCAGCAAAGTTTTGGAATTCCTATATTTCATTTTAAACAATAAAATCCAGACTCAGAAGGGTGTCTCTGGCTGGAAATAGGTATGTTTTAAGTGTCATCTCTTCTGGCACCCATTTAGGAAATAGGGTGAACACTACTCTTGTTGGATAGGTAATTTAGGTTCTCCTCTTTACCCAGATGTGCTCCTGTTGACACCTGTATGTCAAATGTGCATGGGATTCCTCCAGAGAATAATTCGTCATTAGAGATGGGGGAAAAAGGCAAAAAACTAGGGCTGTCAATTGATCGCAGTTAACTCACGCGATTAACTCAAAAAAATTAACTGCAATTAAAAAAATTAATCATGATTAATCACACTGTTAAACAATAGAATAACAATTGAAATGTATTACATATTTTTGGATGTTTTTCTACATTTTCAAATATATTGATTTCTTTTACAACACAGAATACAAAGTGTACAGTGCTCACTTTATATTATTTTTTTGATTACAAATATTTGCAGTGTAAAAATTATAAACAAAAGAAATAGTATTTTTCAATTCACCTCATACAAGCACTCTAGTGCCATCTCTTTATCATGAAAGTGTAACTTACAAATGTAGATTTTTTTTTGTTACATAACTGCACTCAAAAACAAAACAATGCAAAACTTTAGAGCCTACAAGTCCATTCAGTCCTACTTCTTGTTCAGCCAATTGCTAAGACAAACAAGTTTGTTTACATTTATGGGAGATACTGCTGACTGCTTCTTATTTACAATGTTACCTGAAAGTGAGAACAGGCGTTCAAATGGCACTTTTGTAGCTGGCATTGCGAGGTATTTACGTGCCAGATATGCTAAGCACTCATATGTCCCTTCATGCACCATTCCAGAGGACATGCTTCCATGCTGATGACGCTTGTTAAAAAAATAATGCGTTAATTAAATTTGTGACTGAACTCCTTAGGGGGAGAATTGTATGTCTCCTGCTCTGTTTTACCCACATTCTGCCATATATTTAATGTTATAGCAGTCTCAGATGATGACCCAGCACATGTTCGTTTTAAGAACACTTTCACAACAGATTTGACAAAACGCAAAGAAGGTATCAATGTGAGATTTCTAAGGATAGCTACAGCACTCGACCCAAGGTTTAAGAATCTGAAGTGCCTTCAAAAAGCTGAGAGGGATGAGGTGTGGAGAATGTTTTCAGATGTCTTAAAGGAGCAACACTCCGATGTGGAAACTACAGAACCCGAACCACCAAAAAAGAAAATCAGCATCTGACTCAGATGATGAAAATGAACATGCGTCCGTCTGCTCTGCTTTGGATCGTTATAGAGCAGAACCCATCATCAGCATGGATGCATGTCCTCTGGAATGGTGGTTGAAGCATGAAGAGATATATGAATCTTTAGCGCATCTGACACGTAAATATCTTGTGACGCTGGCTACAACAGTGCCATGCGAACGCCAGGTGACATTGTAAACAAGACGTGGGCAGCATTATCTCCTGCAAATTTTAACCAAACTTGTTTGTCTGAGCGATTGGCTGAAGTAGGACTGAGTGGACTTTAAATAAATGGTACTCTATTATTGTTTAACAGTGCAATTAATCACAATTAATTTTTTTAATCACTTGACAGCCCTACAAAAAGCCCATTGTAGGTTATAAACGTAACAAAACCTAGAGGCACAACAATTATAAATAAATCACACCTTCCCTCTCTACCTTCTCTTCCCCCTCCCACCCTCTCCCTTTCTTTCCCATCGTTGTCAAAACTTGTTCTTGATGTCTGACGGGAATGTTGTGTGTGTGGATGCAACAATAAAGCCAGCCAAAGTTTATAAAAGCTCGTCTTCACCCACTCCTCTCAGTCTTCAAAAGAACACTGCCAAGAGGAGAAAGACAGGATTCCAGACAACCCCCTGCAGCCTGTCCTGTTGTTGGCAGCAGGCACAATTAACTAGCATTGACCAAATTAAGCATATTTCTGGGCATTTACTCTCAAAACAATGTTGAACTGAGCATGTGGTGCTGCTCATTCCCACCGCAGGCTATTACTGAATGAAATAATTTCTTAAAAATGGGAGACGAACGTTAGGTGCTTAAGTCCATACTCAGGGATTCGTATAAGTGGCTTTATTTTTAAAAAGCCCTGAGGCTCACTCACTTCAATGTGAGCTGCTGGGTGCTCAGCCCATTTGATCCGGAATGTAGGAAGTTCCTGTGCCAACCTGATTTCTGGAGGATCTAAGTTTCACAGCCATATGCTTGCCTCATACACCTGCCCCAACTCATAGAAATGTAATGCTGTGCATTGTCGCCTTCACAGACTCTGACTGTCCCTCTCACCGCTGCACTGAGAAACAAGTAACCCATTGATGACTGGTGTTGGATCTACTGGTGAACACGGACATAGAGAACTGATCTTTATAAATATTATATTTTCATCAGTACTTCCCCTCAGTTCAAGTAAGTGAGCTTTGCTGTAGTCCCTTCACAGAGCATTGGAGCGGGTGCCTGCTGTGAAGGGAATGTTATGGGGTGGGATGAGGTGTGGAAGAGAAAATAAGGAACGTTAGCTGTACTTGGTTTTATAGAGCTAAGAAATGAAGTTAAGAGGAAGAGGTCTAGCTCTGGGACATCTGAATCCACCCTCCCTGCCTCTCAGAGCAGCAGAGGAAAGAAAGGAAAGAGGCACTGTTTTATCTTCTACAGCAACATTAATAGCTATTTTTTATTATTGATCCAAAGTCCCAGGAGCACAACCCATCCAGAAGCTTGGGAGAATTTTTAAACCTTAGGGAAGTTTAAGGCTAAAATAAAGCAGCTGTAGCCACACCAGGAGTGTGGAAAGAGTGTCCAGAAACCTCAGAATCACCATGGTTGGATACTGGGGACTTTCCAAGGCTTGAATTTTGGTTTGTTAAGTACCATATATACTCATTAGCCCATTCATTTATAAGCCGACCCCCCAAAATGGATAGGTAAAAATAGCAAAAACTGTATGACCCTTTCATAAGCCAACCCTATATTTCAGGGGTTGGAAAACTTTGGCTCCCGGCCCGTCAGGGTAAGCCGCTGGCGGGTCCGGATGTTTTGTTTACCTGGAGCGTCTGCAGGCATGGAGCCCCGCAGCTCCCATTGGCTGGGAACGGCGACCCGCGGCCACAGGGAGCTAAGGGGCTCCATGCCTGCAGATGCTTCAGGTAAACAAAACGACAATGTATTAGATCAGGGATCGGCAACCTTTGGCACGCAAGCGGCGCGGGCCGAGGGATGTGCTGGCCGCCGCTTCCTGACGCCCCCATTGGCCTGGAGCAGCGAACCGCGGCCAGTGGGAGCCGCAATCAGCCGAACCTGCGGACGCGGCGGGTAAACAAACCGCCCGGCCCACCAAGGTACTTACCCTGGTGGTCTGCGTGCCGAAGATTGCCAATCCCTGTATTAGATATTCAATTCAATGATTCCATAGAGTTTAAAATCATCAAATTTTGGAGTAGACCCATTTATAAGCTGACCCCTGCTCTTTGATGCATCACTTTTTTACCAAAATTATTTGGCTTATGAATGAGTATATACGGTAACTCACAAAACCCTGCCATAGTATTTAAAATCTTAGTTTATCAGAGGGAAACCTGAAATATAGCGTGTAGGGCATGGCTTGCACACACACAGCAGAAAAACGTTTCTTCTTGATTTCATTTCTCAACACCCAGCTAACATACCTTAGTTTCCTCCTTCCAACCCCACCATTTCCCTTTCCCCCTGGGGTCCCCACCCCAAGGGAGAATAAAACGACATGAAATACTAGGACTGGCTGAGGTGACTGTGCAGGCCTTCAGTAGAAATGATTCAGGTAAACATGTATTTATTCAGGCTAGCTATAAGCCAAGACATTGACTAAGATGAGGAAATAAAGATTCTCCTTATCTCTACCCCCATTTATCTCACCTGCCATTGCCCACTTTTCTGTTCTGAATGCCAGGCACAAGAAACTTAGCACCTACTGTTAAGAAAAAAATCTATTACATGTGAGAGAGACACTTCTTCATAAAGCCAGTGACAAGCAGCAAGAAGTAGCCAGTTTCTCTTTCATATTATTGTTTTCCAGGCCACGGCCATGGGCACGAGCTCCTAACCAAACAAACAGCTTGAATTATTCATTTCTCTTTCAGTCCCACCTACAATAAGAGAACTTTCTGTAAAGGCTCATCCCTGACTGAAGATGGTAGAATCTTGTAGCTAAAGGCTTCAAACACTCACCCTCCCCTATACATTACTCTTGGCCTGACCAGTTGGACCAGAGTACAGTAATTGTGAACTCCCTCACAGCCAGAAACCCTACACCACTCCCTATTCCAATCCATTGACTCCTGCTGGGAGAGGATGGTACTGGAGCAGTCTGTCCCCACTAAACCTATTGCCTTTCATTCATTATCGAGATGTCGAATCCTGCCTCTGATTAGTCCATGATGCCAGCTTCCATTGCCCATTCATTAAACTTTCAAGCAAGTACCTCTGTTCTTTCTACCATGCTGCCTCTCATGCTTGGGAGGAGCTCCCCCCAAAAATCTGCAAAGCTACCTCATTATCCTTCTTCAAAATCCTCCTTAAACTTTCCTTTGCTGTGATACCTCCAGAAACTTGACCACGGTTAGGCTTCTCGAGTGCTGAGACCACTACCTATCACACTGACCAATATGGTCTCCTTGTTTCTTTGCACTCCCCCATCTGTCTGTACCCACCAACTCTCTCTTGTCTTATACTCAAATTGTAAGCTCTTTGGGGGCAGGGACCATCTTTTTGTTCTGTGTTTGTACAGTGCCCCTAGCACCATGATGACCTGGTCCTTGACTAGGTGCTACAGCAATACAAATAATAAATCATGAATGCCTGAACCAGAGAGCATTCTTATAAACGTACGCTACTGCGAGAGGCTGAGGCAGTGATACCTACGATCACTTTTGCAGCCAGAGTTCCTATAGCAACATGTTGCTGCAGTGGTGGACTGCACACCAAATATGGCCTGTCACATAGGTACAGACTGCCATAGTCTCTCATTGTTCTTTGATGTCAGCTGATATAGACCCTCCAAAGCCCTGGCAGCAGCATTAGCTGCCACAGAATTTAATGAGTTCCACTTCTCTTGGGCAACTCCATAGTCTTTCTACAGATCTGCACTTACCATTTGGGGTACACACAGGTTGGGGTGACAAGGCCATGAGATGGGGAGAAGGGAATCTCAGAAGCCACATAGCTCCATGCTCCCAGAAACCCACCTTCACATTTCTTCCCCCAGGAAGCACATTTTCCAATAGTCACCACATAATGTCCCCTCTATGCTCCCCCTTGGAAACACCCATTCCTTTTTCCTCTCCCCACAGTTCCCTGTAGCTATTGTAGCATATTGTATTATCCCACTCTTCCTGAGCTGCTGCCTAGTGAGCAATCAGCTCTGGGAGTGAAGGCTGGAGACTGACTGAGGCCTTGGCAAATGTATGTTGTTACCTATTACAAGATAGTTGGTTTAAAATGGGAGCAGCAGAGTCTTTTAAAAAAACCGGGGGCAGAAGCATTTAGCAAGTTATTAAAGGGATTGTTCTTTAAAAGACCAAACAGCTAATTTTGAACTGATTTTGAAGGTGGGCATCAAGCAGTCAGCTGATGACACAGTGAGGCGGGGGCTCTTTTTAAACAGTGCTCAACTTGCAACAGTGTCCCCCCCCTCCCCCCCATAAAACACACCTGGACACCAGAACTTCCCAAGGAATCAGTCTGGACCCTGGGCAAGTATAATTCTGACACTAAGCAGTTAACTGCAGCCAACAACTCAGTCTCCCCTGAGTTCTGATGTACGGCCAATAGAATCAGTCTAAAACCTCATCATTTCAACCAGGTGTGTAACTGAGGACCATAATAGAGTTCTGATTCATTTTCCAGCCCATGAAAAGCAACCTGCCTGCAGAACAGCACTGAAACCCCCTCTCCTCTCCTCCCCTTCACCACTCTCATTATAGTCCCTGTTTCCCACACTGCAATGATTGCAGACCCTCTTAGTTCTGCTGATTAGAACTGATGTCACTAGTTTGTTCCTGCCACTTCAGTCCCTACCCTCTATTATTAAAGGGATTTTTAAAGTTTGTTTTTAACAGCTCTTTCAGTTCAGTTGGTGAGTTTATTTTTCCACTTTGGCTCTTTCCTCCACTGTCTTGATTTGCTGATGGATTTCAGTGGCTGCCAGAGTTCAGTAAAACCAGGCTTGCAGAATAGTATTAACTTCTAACCCCGGTGTAAAAATAGCTGTAATAAAGCAGGGTGAATAATATAAGGCTTCACCTAATGTAACTTTGATTAAAAAGTGCTGCCTGCTTTATCACTTCTCTGTGGTAACTCCAGAGAAGCAACAGGAGTTCGTCCTTTCAGAGCTCTGAAAAGGCTTAAAGGTTTTGGAAATGAAGTCTGATACCATGCGTGCACATCTTTGGGCTTGTTTTAGGAGGGTATGGGACCTTGCTTCCAAAGCTTGGTGTACCCTGCACCTCTGTCTATAGAAACACAGCTGTTAACTAAGTGCAGGGCTGAAATAGGTGCTTACATGCTTTAAGAGCATTCTATACCCTGTGTTGAGAGGCAAAACAGATCCTGTCACAGGCTAGTGCCTGAGTTAAAGATACTATGCAGAGGAGCAGTAACACAGGGCAATGCTGCAAAATTAGCAGCAGGTGTCCAAAGCAGAGGCCAAGACGGAGGAACATTTCCCTGGAAGACCTTCCTTCAGAAACAAAATCTCCAATTATTTAAATCTTCTCCTCTTCGCATCGCCAGACTGTGGAAGGAACTGTTTTATTACAGGGAGAAGGGGGAGGGAAAAAAGGTTTTAATTTCACGCCTTGCACCAGGTGTCACAACTCTGGACACTGTTTGTTATCTGACTTCTGGCCCTATCTCTGCTCCCTGCACTCCTGAGGCAGACTCAGCCAGTTGGCGTTTTAATTTATTCTCTGCTAGGATGGGGATTCTGTTCAAGTGAGAGCTCTCACTGGTCAGGCGTACCGTTTTAATAACAAAATGCCTTCAGGTTTGGAAGTGCAACTTTGTGCCATGTTAGGGAAAATTCTTGTCACTTCTGGAAGGCTGCAAGTTATATGGTACAGAGTACAGGAATGGAAATCGAAAGAATAAAGGAAAACCCACGGCCTTATTTCTCCATTTACTTCACTGTCCTCCACTACATTTACCTTGAACAGATGCATCTCAATAGGAGCTGTATAGTAGTCATTCCAAATTCATTCTCTCTCAGGCTTTCAAGTCTCTCACCCAGACCCTAATCCTGTCTCAAAAGGGACCACCCTCTCCTTGGAAACAAAAGGAAGGATACCTCATGAACTTCATATTTATTCAGTCAGTCTTCTTTTGATACCAGTTACCAATACTGGTTAAGAGTTCAAATCTGCTGTGCAAGGGCCTGATGCTGAACTCTTCCTGGTCACTACATGTACATCTTTTGACTTGGATTAGAAGTGCATTCATCTCCCTGGGCAAATGACTTCCATCAGAAAAGGCCTCTGAAGCCCATGAAACCTGCAACTGTGGCCACCCCACTCTCATACAGGATTTTAGGGACCTAGAAGTGTCAGTACTAATCTCAGTTTTCATTTATTTTTAAAATTAAGTTTCTAGTCCTTTTTCCTTGTAATTGAAGTAAAAACGTGAACAGATCACAAAGCTTGAAAGTGTATCAGTATATTTTCCTCATTATCAGAGATTATTCAAATTCCTAACCTCTCTCCCACCCACACCATCACACGCCCACGGCTGGCCTTCCTATCTGAAAAAGCCATATTCAGAGGTCCTTTTGAGACTTTGGAACTCATTTCAGTTTGCAGCTGTTGGGGGGGGAGTGTTACCCAGGTGGCTGCAAGCTCCCTCAGACCACTTGCAGCTAAGTCGGCACCTCTGAGAGCAGCCAGTATGACCTCAAACCACAAAGCATGGTAGCTTAATAGCGTGAGAGTCAGCATGTTTAGTGGCTCAAGCAAGGGCCTAATCCAAGCTCTGATACAGACTCCCTCTGTAGAGAGAGAGTCGGGTCACTTAAACTTTCTGCCTTTATTTCCCCATCTGTGAAACACAGATAATTATCTCATTCCCACCATTGCTAATACTAGTCCAGCTCCACCAATGCTAACCACAGTGGGAGCTCTATTGTAGAAAAGATGCCAGCAAACCCCAGAAGTCCAACCAATGTGATCTCTGGACTTGCTCTGAGCACGGTGAGATGACATGATGGTGAAAACACCACTGGCAGCTTGGAGTCCTTTCTGCACTAGCCTACTGTTGCTACCACAAGTGGAGCTGACCCAGCCTGAGCAAGGATGGGGAAAATGTTGGCCAAAAAGCCTACTGTAGAGAGTGACTGAAGGGGTTTATTGATTGATTAACGTTTGCAATGTGCTAAAATTCTGGAGTGTATCCTCCAAGTGCTCTTCTAGCAACTCACAAAACCACAGCTTGGATAACTGTCCCTGGCGTAACATTTCAAAATGGTGGCAGCAATGCACAGACCACAAGCAGGCAGGTTCCATTCCTTCTGTAGCTGGAGGCTGCTGCTCATCAGTCTCCCCCCATATTTTAATATAAAATAAGTCAATTAAGCTTCGGAGTACCCCCAAAGAATCCCAGTCTCAAAGTCTCCAGGCAGATCCTGTGCAGAATGGTGTGATCATGGAGGTTAAGAATCTCTTATGTTTTCAGTATGAACAGGGAGGTGGGGAAAGTTTCAATAACCTGATTCACAGGCCTCTCCAGGGCTCTGTTCCCCATGCAATTCTCTGTTCCTCTTTCACTGGTCATGTAGGTTCCACACAGTGACAAGAGGAGAAAGTGACATGACTGAACTGCACTGAGACTCCGATCCATGGAATATATATTTTAAATTTTTATGTATTTATTTTACATGGGAGGAAACTCTTCTCAAAGTTTGTTCTTTAAACTTCTTCCCACCTTCCACCCCCTTCTTTTGCTACTGTGATTTGTCAACACAGAGTTCAGATTTCTGGCAAAGGACTCAGGATGAAAGAAATCAGAGCAGGTAATTGCTGCATGAAAATAATAGCACAGCAATTTATACAGACAAAAATGGGCCACGGAATACCAAGCAACAGCCAACAGTGGGGAATCAATACCTCCCAAGAGGTGGGATTATTAGGGAGAGAAAGGGGCTTGAGAGATCCATAAGTGTCTGATGACCGACTATTTCCAAAAAGCCATCAACTGAATGATAAGTGCCTTCAGAGCTGTGCCAGAGCCCTTCCTGGGTAAAGGAGGCAGGACAAGACAGCTGAACTGTGTCACTCACATCTCTAGAGAAAAGAACAGGAGCCACCGTCCCCCTCCCCAGCATGCCCTTTCCTAAGGCTTTATATCTAATGACTGCCACCATCATGCTTCTGTGACGTACTAGAAAAGCTGGATGGAAAAGCAGCCAGGCCACCACCACTATTGAACTCTCACTCTCTCACCCTCTGAAAGGATGCCAAGTAATGTCCCACAATGCCGAGTAATGTCCCCCTGTGGGTCTGTAGTAGGTTAGACCTTTCTGGCACCCCCTTGGGGACAAGGTGAGCAGTTCTGCCATCTTGGAGATCCCTCCCCTCACCACAGCATTGGTGTACGGTTGTCTTGAAGTCTGGGGCACAGCCCTCAAGCTGTGCTGCTCAGGGCATCTGCCCCAGTACAGAGGGTAAAGCAGTCCAAACCAAAAAAATTCAGGATGCCTCTATGGCCCACAAAAGGCAGAGTCCAGGGCTTTTAGAAAAGTAAAAAGAACAGGCTCCTCTCCTTTCTGAAAGGCTGCCAAGTGGTTTCCAGTCAGCAACTCCTGCTTCCAGGGGCTAGGGAGCTCTGGAGACCTACTCCTCCAGAGTGCCACCCCAAGCTGTGCAGGGATCCTCCCTTTTAAGGACTCCAAGCATGACAAGCCTCACTGGGGTGCTGGATTGGGGCTGATTCCCAGAGGAGCTCTTTAACTCTTTGTTTACTGGTGTAGGCCTCTGCCCCACCACAGGACCTCCATAGAACAAACTATTTTCCCCAACTTAAAACACCTCCCTGTGAGTTCTATTTGTCTTATCCAGCTAGGCTCTCTTTCTGGCATGCATATTAGGAATCATCCCAGATGTGCACAAAGGAGGCCCTATTGTTGATGATGTTGTTGACATTTTATATTTTTTATTTTGTCATTATTAACATACTTGAATTTTTCACACAAGCATTAACAAATCTTATTCATAATATGTGTTTGTTATATTTGAAAGGACCCATTTATGTTTGGTCAACCTCTTAGAATTATCTAGAGACTTAATTTTGTTTAGTATCAGAGGGGTAGCCGTGTTAGTCTGGATCTGTAAAAGCAGCAAAGAATCCTGTGGCACCTTATAGACTAACAGACGTTTTGCAGCATGAGCTTTCGTGGGTGAATACCCACATCCAAAGAAGTGGGTATTCACCCACGAAAGCTCATGCTGCAAAACGTCTGTTAGTCTATAAGGTGCCACAGGATTCTTTGCTGCTTTTACAGATCCAGACTAACACGGCTACCCCTCTGATACTAAACAAAATTAAGTCTCTAGATAATTCTAAGAGGTTGACCAAACATAAATGGGTCCTTTCAAATATAACAAACACATATTATGAATAAGATTTGTTAATGCTTGTGTGAAAAATTCAAGTATGTTAATAATGACAAAATAAAAAATATAAAATGTCAACAACATCATCAACAATAGGGCCTCCTTTGTGCACATCTGGGATGATTCCTAATATGCATGCCAGAAAGAGAGCCTAGCTGGATAAGACAAATAGAACTCACAGGGAGGTGTTTTAAGTTGGGGAAAATAGTTTGTTCTATGGAGGTCCTGTGGTGGGGCAGAGGCCTACACCAGTAAACAAAGAGTTAAAGAGCTCCTCTGGGAATCAGCCCCAATCCAGCACCCCAGTGAGGCTTGTCATGCTTGGAGTCCTTAAAAGGGAGGATCCCTGCACAGCTTGGGGTGGCACTCTGGAGGAGTAGGTCTCCAGAGCTCCCTAGCCCCTGGAAGCAGGAGTTGCTGACTGGAAACCACTTGGCAGCCTTTCAGAAAGGAGAGGAGCCTGTTCTTTTTACTTTTCTAAAAGCCCTGGACTCTGCCTTTTGTGGGCCATAGAGGCATCCTGAATTTTTTTGGTTTGGACTGCTTTACCCTCTGTACTGGGGCAGATGCCCTGAGCAGCACAGCTTGAGGGCTGTGCCCCAGACTTCAAGACAACCGTACACCAATGCTGTGGTGAGGGGAGGGATCTCCAAGATGGCAGAACTGCTCACCTTGTCCCCAAGGGGGTGCCAGAAAGGTCTAACCTACTACAGACCCACAGGGGGACATTACTCGGCATTGTGGGACATTACTTGGCATCCTTTCAGAGGGTGAGAGAGTGAGAGTTCAATAGTGGTGGTGGCCTGGCTGCTTTTCCATCCAGCTTTTCTAGTACGTCACAGAAGCATGATGGTGGCAGTCATTAGATATAAAGCCTTAGGAAAGGGCATGCTGGGGAGGGGGACGGTGGCTCCTGTTCTTTTCTCTAGAGATGTGAGTGACACAGTTCAGCTGTCTTGTCCTGCCTCCTTTNGGGGGGGGCACGACCCCCTCCCCTAACCGGCCCTCCATACAATTTACGAAACCCGATGCGGCCCTCAGGCCAAAAAGTTTGCCCGCCCCTGCCTTAGAGACTAACAGATTTATTTGAGCATAAGCTTTCGTGGGCTAAGCTAAAATCCACTTCATCGGATGCATGCAGTGGAAAATACAGTAGGAAGATATATATACACAGAGAATATGAAAAAATGGGTGTTGCCATACCAACTCTAACGAGACTAATCAATTAAGGTGGTCTATTATCAGCAGGAGAAAAAAAACGTTTGTAGTGATAATCAGGATGGCCCATTTCAAACAGTTGACAAGAAGGTGTGAGTAACAGTGGGGGGGCGGGAAATTATCATAGGGAAATAGTTTTTACTTTGTGTAATGACCCATCCACTCCCAGTCTTTATTCAAGCCTAATTTAATGGTGTCCAATTTGCTAATTAATTCCAGTTCTGCAGTTTCTCGTTGGAGTCTGTTTTTGACTTTTTTTGTTGGAGAATTGCAACTGTAATTGAGTGAAGTGTTCTCTGACTGGTTTTTGAATGTTATAATTCTTGACGTCAGATTTGTGTCCATTTATTCTTTTGCGTAGAGACTGTCCAGTTTGGCCAATGTACATGGCAGAGGGGCATTGCTGGCACATGATGGCATATATCACATTGGTAGATGTGCAGGTGAATGAGCCCCGGATGGTGTGACTGATGTGGTTAGGTCCTATGATGGTGTCACTTGAATAGATATGTGGACAGAGTTGGCAACGGGCTTTGTTGCAAGGATAGGTTCCTGGGTTAGTGTTTTTGTTGTGTGGTTGCTGGTGAGTATTTGCTTCAGGTTGGGGGGCTGTCTGTAAGCGAGGACTGGCCTGACTCCCAAGGTCTGTGAGAGTGAGGGATTGTCCTTCAGGATAGGTTGTAGATCCTTGATGATGCACAGGAGAGGTTAGTCTCTAAGGTGCCGCAAGCAATATTCAGGTTACTCCCAGTCCCAAAGGATCAGTCACTTATCCCGGTCTCAAGTATCAGAGGGGTAGCCGTGTTAGTCTGGATCTGTAAAAGCAGCAAAGAATCCTGTGGCACCTTATAGACTAACAGACGTTTTGCAGCATGAGCTTTCGTGGGTGAATACCCACATCCGAAGAAGTGGGTATTCACCCACGAAAGCTCATGCTGCAAAACGTCTGTTAGTCTATAAGGTGCCACAGGATTCTTTGCTGCTTTTAATTTTGTTTATATTCCAAAAGAGGTGACTGTACATGAGGCACTTTTTGCAGGGAGCAGGGACTTTCTATATCCCCATAGAAGAATGAGTCTCTCTCCATATCTCCCCACTTTTCCCCTCAGTCCTTAAACCCCATACTGTAGCCACCATAATCCTGATTCAGGAAGACAGCATGGGACTCCTTTCCAAAACTATAAAAAGATGTCCCCCACCACCCTTTTTTTTTTTTTTTTTTNAGAGGTGACTGTACATGAGGCACTTTTTGCAGGGAGCAGGGACTTTCTATATCCCCATAGAAGAATGAGTCTCTCTCCATATCTCCCCACTTTTCCCCTCAGTCCTTAAACCCCATACTGTAGCCACCATAATCCTGATTCAGGAAGACAGCATGGGACTCCTTTCCAAAACTATAAAAAGATGTCCCCCACCACCCTTTTTTTTTTTTTTTTTTTGCCAAAAAGTGGTCATTGGTGCCCACACAAGGCACTTCCCCCTGTTCTCCAGGGATTGTAGTGCCTCCAGCTTTTCAGTCTGGCACAAAGATGTTGCAATATACCTTAAAGACAAATAAATTACAAGATCATGCTTTTCCCAATTATCCTGGTGCCACCAGGAACCTAGTATCAAAGAAATAAATGTCCCAGAAGGAGAAGAACAAGCACCATGAGGAAAAATGTCTTCTTCCAAGGCAGTCCTTCATGACTGCAGCAGGTGGCATTAAAATATATCTTTAAAAATAAATAGAAAATGTATTGATAATATATCCTGACTGCTACACCTCTACAGTGTCTCTAATGGTCAAAAAGGTTGCCTTGTCTCTCCAGACGTGTCAGGTGCACAGATCTCAAAGGGGGGCTGAGGTTCAGAGCCTCAGCTGATGAAGTCCGCATAGTTCCACTGAGGATCAAGCCCACAAAGTGTTTGAGGCCATGCTTCCAAAGAGCTGGGAAGACTTAGCAAGGTACATCCCTTTTGCATGGATTTAAGCATCTTTCAGTCCTCTGTCTCACAAAAGGTACTTTGGAAAATTTGACCCAAAGAGCTTTTTCTTTGCATTGAAGAAAATCTTTGTTCAACTTAGCATTAAGTATTTTCATCACAGTTTCTCCTGGGAAAGAAAGTGGCAGGGAGGATGTGGGTGTACATAAGAACATAAGAAAAGCCGTACCGGGTCAGACCAAAGGTCCATCTAGCCCAGTATCTGTCTACCGACAGTGGCCAATGCCAGGTGCCCCAGAGGGAGTGAACCTAACAGGCAATGATCAAGTGATCTCTCTCCTGCCATCCATCTCCATCCTCTGACGAACAGAGGCTAGGGACACCATTCTTACCCATCCTGGCTAATAGCCATTTATGGACTTAGCCACCATGAATTTATCCAGTCCCCTTTTAAACATTGTTATAGTCCTAGCCTTCACAACCTCCTCAGGTAAGGAGTTCCACAAGTTGACTGTGCGCTGCGTGAAGAAGAACTTCCTTTTATTTGTTTTAAACCTGCTGCCTATTAATTTCATTTGGTGACCCCTAGTTCTTGTATTATGGGAATAAGTAAATAACTTTTCCTTATCCACTTTCTCAACATCACTCATGATTTTATATACCTCTATCATGTCCCCCCTTAGTCTTCTCTTTTCCAAGCCGAAGAGTCCCAGCCTCTCTAATCTCTCCTCGTATGGGACCCTCTCTAAACCCCTAATCATTTTAGTTGCCCTTTTCTGAACCTTTTCTAGTGCTAGAATATCCTTTTTGAGGTGAGGAGACCACATCTGTACACAGTATTCGAGATGTGGGCGTACCATGGATTTATATAAGGGCAATAATATATTCTCTGTCTTATTCTCTATCCCCTTTTTAATGATTCCTAACATCCTGTTTGCTTTTTTGACCGCCTCTGCACACTGCGTGGACATCTTTAGAGAACTATCCACAATGACGCCAAGATCTTTTTCCTGACTCGTTGTAGCTAAATTAGCCCCCATCATGTTGTATGTATAGTTGGGGTTATTTTTTTCCAATGTGCATTACTTTACATTTATCCACATTAAATTTCATTTGCCATTTTGTTGCCCAATCACTTAGTTTTGTGAGATCTTTTTGAAGTTCTTCACAATCTGCTTTGGTCTTAACTATCTTGAGTAGTTTAGTATCATCTGCAATAGTTTAGTATCATCTGCAGTAGTTTAGTATCATCTGCAGAGAACAATGTTTTCTCACAGGATGTTCTCTCCACTCAGCAGATTAAACCTGAGAATCTCATATGCTCAGGGCACATCTGGTAGGAAGAAGGATTAAAAATAAAAATCCCAAAGGGTTAGGTAAACTCTCTGCAACCATGCCAGCGGCTGCACTGCATGCACACCTGCTTGTTCACCATCTAGTGGAAGTGCAAAACAGATAAAATGTCCCCACGTTAGGAGGGAAGGGGGAGGAATAGCAATACTTGAAATGCCACAAAAAGAGTGGGGGAGGGGCACACAGGAGTTTACAGTGGCTTGCCCCAGAGATGGCAGGGACAAATTGGGTTTTTCAGAGGGAGATTTAAGGAGCTGTTATATCTCTGGTTTTGCATCATTTAGTTCATCGGGCCTGACAAGTGTCTAACAAACAAATCCACAAGCGGTAAGAGTGTGTGCGCAAGAGAGAAAACCTTTCGGAGATTTGGAGACACAGCTTCCCCCTCAAGGGGTTTTCCTGTATTTCTGTTGAATTGTTTATTTTTTTTCCCCTTAAATAGCTACAGAGAAAAAAATCAAACTCTTATAGGAAGAGTCATTTTACAGTTATTTGGGTCAAGCAAAGGAAAGGGGAGTGAGCCTTAAATAAGGATTTATTAACCCGATCAGACTGAGAGATAATGAGAGACGCATGTGCATGTACGCACCCCTGGGCATTCCTGCAGGTGCGGTTCTTAAAGCACTGGTTGTTGGCACAACTGGGAAAAAAAACTAGTCAACAAACTAATGCTGAGAAGGAAAGCTTTCTGGGGAGTGACAGATAATAGCCTGTTATCTGTTGTACCACTAAACGTATAGGGGGAAAGAAGGGATGTTGAAACTACCATGACAATACAGTATTAATTAAAAATAAAAACCTAGTTCCAAGAGGGAAAGTAAGTACTGGCCTCACTGTCTCCATCTGCCGAGGCACCAAAAATCCCTTAAAAAACATTTTTTTTTCTTGAAGCATCATTTTACATTTGCTTAAAAAACAGCAGTAGCCAGCAAACACTGCACTGACTAAGATTCAAGTGTTATTCTTCTTCTCCCCATCAGTCAGGCTCAGTGAAGGATTAATGCTGTGTGGGGTTTGTTTTGTTTATTACTTCTAATGACTTTCTCATTATCATTTTGCTCTGAAATAAACGATGGTTATGGGAGAAATCATATTATTTGGATGACTTTATTAAATTAGAGAGCAAATCTGTGTATATTTCTGGCTCAGGACAAATGTCTGAACTTCTGTGTGCCAAAATTCATTTTCAGACAAAGCAGCTTCAAGAAGCACTAGAATCAGAGGTTAAACTGACCTTCAGTTGCTTGGGAGATGAGTGGAATGGGTCTCAGTTTATCCCACTGGTCATTTAGCCAAATCACCAAGACAAAACCCAGTTCTATCTATTTCCATGCACAGGAAGCCCAAGACTAAAGAACATAATGGGGGGAAACCAGTGACAACAAAGCCCAGAAAAGGAACTGCTGCCTCCACTGCCCCATAACTCTATATGGGAGACTCAATTGAGTTCATGGCAGAGCTGGAAACAAACATTCCTGTGCAGGCAGCATCCTTCTCACTTAACCTTATCACGTGTAAATCCCTGTCAGCATTAAGTAACCCGGGTTTCTTCTATCTTGGCACAGTTCTACTACTGCACATCTCCCACTGTTTCGAACCCCCTCCAAGTAGTTCCAGAGACATCAGGCAATAGATAACTCTGTGGCAGCACAGCTCCTAGTTCGGCATCCCCATTGCCGCATACAGAAAGGACACAGAAAGGCTCTGATGGAACCCCAGAAGGAAACAAAAGCTGCCTTCCCATGGCACAGCTTCTGAGGGAGAGTGGAAGTCTAAATACTGCTTGTTCTATTGCACGGGCGAATCCCCTCTTAGTGCAGGAAGCTTTATTGGCAATGGGGGGGGGGGAAATGGCGATGATGTTTTAAATGGTCTGTTTCTGATCCAAGGGTAGGTAACCTAACAAAAGGAAAGCACCAAATGGGAAATCCATATGCACCATGGTGCATAGTTCATGCCCTGGATTCTGTCTGCCCTTGTCTACATTAGCAAAATTGGGACCCAAAATTCACTATTAGTTATTATTTATATCACAGTAGCACCTACAGACCCCAATCAAGAGTGGGAACCCATCATGCTGGGCACTGTAAAAAACACCTAATAATCACTGCTTGGTGTCCTAGACCCCTGTAAAAGGCCATACACATCCAAGCACAAAGATGTTCCGAACAGCACACGGAGTCAATCATGCCATCACTTGCATGAGACTTGCTTCAAGCAAGGTTAACCCTAGTGTTGTCTACCACCATGCCAATGTACAAGGCACAATGCCATCCTGGACAGGAATCACTGATCTAATAGCCCCAACAATACAAACAGTCCTCCCATCACCAACCCACAGTGCACCAGTCACTACTCAAGTGGCCTGTCTGACCTGGTTTCTGTGCTCTGCTGCACTTCACTGCCAGAAGCCACTTACCTGTAACAAAAGCACAGTTTAAGCCATAGAGCTCATTTACGTAATTTTAGATGCCTTGAAACAGCAACAATTACATCACAGGATTCATCACCCGTTTTTGAGCGTGTGAGCACAAAGTATGACACCTTCAGACTGCTAATAATCAGATCAACCTCGGGTGCAACAGGTTGTCTGTCTGGCTAGGTGTTAAGTTGCTTCACATCCTGCTGCTTCCTCCCTTCACTATGTAAGGAACACCACTAATCCAGCACCCGCTGAGTGGGCAGATGAATAGATGTTTCTTCAGGTCTGTGTAATCCTGATTCGTTAGTTATGGCAAAAGCACATATGAGAGGTCTCTGGGAATCACAGTGGGAGCTGAGATGCCATTAATGTCAATGTCAGGCAGTGGGAAGAGTGTCTTCCTCCTACTGCTATTGAAAAGTCAAGAGTTTTATTTAAATTCTAGTATCAAGTACTTTACCTGGCCACCCTTCATGAACCTGTCAGAAAGCTCTACTAGGGCCTTTGTCACTGTTGGCTAATAGCTCTTCCTGTTAATGTCCTCTGGAATTGTTGAGGAGGAGTAAGGGCACAGAGCTGGACAGTTTTCATCAATAGCTCCTAGACAATTAAGAGATCCCAACTATATGAATCCTTCAGTTATCTCTTGCCCACCTTGACTGCATGTCCCTGCAACATACTGCATATTATCATTCACACCTCCACGGCAACCCCATCCACTGTGGACTTCCCAACCAATGAGTAACTCAGGGTAGCCAGCTTCCACAGAGCAACTGCCACATTACAAAAAAAAGGGGGGGAGGAGCAGAGCTCTCATCCTGGTAATCTAGCACTGCAAAGTCAGGGTTAGCTGACTGGAAAAGAGACTCTTTCCTCATTCTGAAGTTCTGCATTCATTGCTGCTCGTCCTCAGTCTTCAGAGGAACTCAATGCAACATGTTTGTCATTGTTATCCAAACCCCAAAGTGGCACTCCAGCTAGTGAACTTCACCCTCAGGTACTGCAGAAAGCAGGCTACTCTTCAGGGGTAGGACGTGTGTGGCCATTGCAGCACCCACTCAGTGCGCTGAGTAGCAGAACTGAGGTGCACTCCACAGAACAACCTCTGCCACTTGGTGACTGCTTTTCAGAAGGTCAGACAGCAAACTTCTTCCTCATCAAGGGTGTTCACCCTGGCCTTCAATTAGAGAAGACAACCTGGAAGTAACAGTGGTTTACAGGCACTTAGGGGAGTGTCTGAGAGAACTGTGGGAATTTGATTTCTTGTCCCACAGTCCTCTTGGGCTCCTAGAAAGCTGTTTAAAATTTCCCACAAGCCACTGCTTATCACAAATTGTAGAATACATACTCAGAGAGCAATGCAACTGCAGTGGTGTAATGCAGTTTGAATGTGGGACAAAATTACTCCCCAAACATGATGGCTAATGTGAAGACACTGCACCTATGCTTACATTCTCATTGATAATGACCTTACAATGTAAACACCATGTTTAGGTGAAAAGGGCAAGTTCTCTCAATGATATACTGTTTTCAGTCTGCAGATTCAGAAAACATCTGCAAAGCCTTGTCCACTCTAAGTTTATCTCTATACCAACGCTTGCTGTCGATAACACCAGTTCAGCTTCACCCCGGTAGTAACAATGTGAGTAGTTACCAGCAGCTCCTGATACTCTGAAACCACCTGATCATATAGATCTGCTTTGCACAGAGCTGGAGAACACAGTGCTTCAAGTGCAAAGCAGCCATCTGATGCCCTGTCTACACTAGAGTTCCCAGCATTAGTGCCACCAACAGAGCTGAACTGTAGAGATAATGGAGGGAAATTTGGGGCATAAAAGCTCAGTAGAGTCCGTCCCCCCTCCCCCAGCCTCTTCCATGCAACCAGAAGGGATAAAAACTTATTTTATTTAAAAAAAAAAGTTTAGATCCTGGGGAATATAGAAGATTCCTAATTCCACACATTAGGTGTTGCTTCTCTATGCCCAAATAAAGGAAATGTATAAAACGTATTAGCCATTTACTCTGTGCAAAACACAAGGAGGAAAAAAAACAATTAAATAGCATTTCCAGCTTCTCCGGTGATTTTATAACAGTTAAAAAGCTGTCTAAAAGGTATTTAGCACTGTCCCTTTAAACTCTTCCTCCCGTATATGGTATCACTGCAACTATCCAAACTGAACAAACCCTACTGGTGATTAGGAAGAGAATACTGAGGCTGTAAAGCCCTAATATAAGGTCATCATTGTCTTTCATTTCCGATGTCAGACGGTTTGTAAAATACACACCAAGCTGCCTAGTAGCACATTGGAACCCACTTAGATGTACCCTTGTCACAGGAGCAAGCCAGTAACAGAATAAATTTTCCACACAGAAAATCAAACTGTCCACAGAAATACAGAGAAGCCCTTTAAAATAATACCTGACACAGGAATAAACCTGTTAAACAAATAAATTCCCCCAAGTGTGCCCAAAGGAAAAAAGCAACAGGAAATCGACCCAATAAAAGATCTGTTAAATGAAAGCACTTTCCACGCGCCAAACCAAGATATATGACATGAAACAACAAAGCCCTCTGAGAGAAGCCCCTGCTGGAAAAATGGTTAAGAAAGTATTTTGGGGCAGGAAGGTTATCTGTTTAGTGGGGTTCTTGATGGTACTTGCAACATTGCCATTTGTGACCTCACAAAGCATACACAAATGGTGTAATTTACAGTGTCTCCATCCTGTTGAGAGGTCAATAAAACATGCCTGTCATTCCCTCACTACCACAGCTGTCTTTCTTCCGACTCATAAACCCAGATATTCATGCTGTAAAATTTGTAACAAGCAGTAAAAAGGTGGTGGGGAGCAGAGAGATGCTTTTATAAGACGACCTGTTGTTCTGTTGCACAAAGACTTCTATTCACAGACCGGCCAACTACAACCCCTCGAGGATCCAACAGACCTGCTCTCATCACATCTTTATGAGTGTCTTTGCAATGCTTGGATTAAAAAAAAAAGTGCAAACTCTAATCCAGGGGTCGGCAACCTTTCAGAAGTGGTGTGCCGAGTCTTCATTTATTCACTCTAATTTAAGGTTTTGCGTGCCAGTCATACATTTTAACGTTTTTAGAAGTTCTCTTTTTATAAGTCTATAATATATAACTAAACTATTGTTGTATATAAAGTAAATAAGGTTTTTAAAATGTTTAAGAAACTTCATTTAAAATTAAATTAAAATGCAGAGCCCCCCGGACCGGTGGCCAGAACCCGGGCAGTGTGAGTGCCACTGAAAATCAGCTCGCGTGCCGCCTTTGGCACGCATGCCATAGGTTGCCTACCCCTGCTCTAATCATTTTACCACAAGGAAGCTATTAAAAGTGGCGTGCAATTCCCCATGCCTGTTCATAGAGGGCATTGGTGAGTAACTCTCTCTTTATTATCAGCTGTCTCCTCCTGCCTTGGTCAGTTAGTGAGATCTCAGATCATTCTTTGGGACATCTCAATTGATCACTATAGCAGAGAACGTGATATTACAAACAGTGGACCTTGACATCACTGAAGGAATTGGGACAGAGTAATCAGAAAGAAGAAATCAATATAAACACACCAGTAGCTTAGTAATCAATTATGGAGATTCTTCAATAGTTCAAGAATTTGGTATTAGAACATGGAGACAGCAAGAACTTCACCTGTTAAGGGGAAATAAACAGCAATGGGGCAAGAAATGCAGAGAGAGTGCGCCAGTACAGGTCACCAAATGGGAGTTAGGTAAAATCTATTCTTTTATATTTGTTGGGGAGTGTCAGGAGTTTTTAAAAAGTGAAAGAGAGTGGCCCTGGAATCTTTAAGGGTATGGAGGGGCACGTCAGTCTTTTCAGCAAACAACTTGGTGCCTTCAAAGGGAAGGTCTTCTATGGTCACCTGCACCTCCTTAGGGAAGCCAGATGGTTATGCATTGTGGTCACACCTACCACCATGGAGCTGGACTGGGCTGCTGTGTTGGCTGCATTGAGGGTTGACTGGAGCACTGTTTTGGCTACTAATTGTCCCTCCTGAATAATAGCTCAGAACTGGTCATGGTGTGACTCTGGGAGCTGTTCAATAAAGGTGTTGAGCTTTGAATAATTGACAGTCAGTCATATTTTGTCATTAATACTTGATAATTTGCAATTCTAAATTGCAATGTGGCAGAGGAGTAGGCCTTTCTCCCGAAGGGTTCCAGTTGTTTCCAATCCCTATCATATGGGATGAATTTCATTTGGTACTGGTGACCCCGGGAGTTTACCGTGTCCACGATCATAGAGTTAGGGTGACGGTGACAAAAAAAGAATTCTGTCTCCCTAGCCGAGACACAATATTTTTTATCGGCCTGTTTGCAAGTAGGCGTCACCGATACTGGTGTTTGCCACATAGTATTGGCCAGGTCCAGAAGGACCTCATTGATGGGGAGGGCTATTCTGGAGGACGAGGAAGAATGTAATATGTCAAGGAGCTTGTGATGGATATCTTTTACCTCCTCCAAGGGTATCTGTGGGGTGTCTGCTACACTCTTAGCCAAGTCTTAGAAAAGCCAAAAATTGTCAGCCAAGGATGGTGGTGGGGACATCCCTGCCTCATTTGGAGAGGAAGAGATGCTGGTTCTCGGTGTCATTTCCTTCTCTAATCCACCCTCCTGTTCCTACGTGATCTCCTCTGGAGGTTCTGAGGTTCTGGATGCTATAGCCGAGGGAGAATGTCTCAGGGCTCACTGTGAGTCAGGCTGGAAGCCTGGGTGATATGCCGCCCAGGGATCCCAGTAGTGTTGCCTATGGCTGGCTGTACCATGGTGATGGAGAAGCAGGTTGAGGGTATGGCTGATGAGCCCCTTGATAACAGGCACCATAGGGAGCATGGGAGGAGTGGTGTGAGATGACCTCCTCTCGCTCACTGTCTAGTCACCACTAGAAAGTGGAGGTGTATGGCAGGATACCAGAGAAGACTCTTGCATTTGGAGAAGACTTGGTACTGAAGCTCCAGTGCCGAGAAGAGGAGACTCTGGTATTTCAGATATCCTGAGTTCTCTTGAGTGCTGGAACTCCAGCGGTGCCGACTGACCCAGTGCTGCAGGTATTATGGAGGGAGTTGGGGATCTCGCCCGTATCAAACACTCCAGTGCTGGATGACTCTCAGTTGACAGTGCCAAAGGTACAGTGTGTAATGGCAGTTTCTTCTTAATAGTATGCTCCCTGCTCCTGTCCTTGTCCACTGGTACCATTGGCTCAGTACCTGTGCCCATCAGGTCTTTAGGCGCATCAATGGTACCAGCCACTCCAGACCCTCGTGAGCTACGGGTACCGTGCTTGTACTGTCTCAGTACCAACAGTATTGATAATACCAAGCATGCTGGCGATCTTTAGCTTGGGGACTCACAGGTCTCTTTTTAGATGTCTTATGAGAGGGGTCCCATGGATGATTTCTTTGACACATAGTCCCTGGATGTTGACGGATGTGGGGAAGATTTGTGCCTCCTGGGTGACTCTGGGTGCAGATACGGAGAAGGCCTGCCTCCATCAGGATGATTTTCTGCCTCAATTCCCTGTCCTTTTGAGACCTGGGTTTAAGTTGTTAAGAGAGACCACACTTCTGTGGAACGTGGCCTTCCCCGAGCCAGCGTATGCAGCAAGAGTGTTTATCTGCCACAGGGATGGCCTCCTTACAAGAGAGGCACTTCTCAAAGCCCGCTGAGCTGGGCACACCCCACTTGGGGCGGGGAAGGGGTCCCCAACAAAGGTGGGAAAAATAATTTTTTTAAGGGAAAATGAACACTAGCCTTCTTCGTTCTTAGCTGTAGCTAGCTCTAAAAATGCTAAAGACAAGAAAAAGCTAATTATTGAAAATAGACTGCTAACAGCTCCTTCTCTAGCCAGGAAAAGTTGAGAAGGAACTATGGGGGGTTAGCCCATACATGCTGGTTAGCCTTGTGGTGGGGCAGAAAGTGGGACAGCGCATGTCCTGGTGTGGATTTGCAGAGACTGTGGCTGCATTTCCCACTCTTAGAAAGCCAGCCTGGGAGGACCATCCAGTGCAAAAGGTGCCTGCTGGTGGAATCTCTCAGGAAGCAGGTAAGAGAGCTACAGGAGGAGATGGCTAGGGCTGAGGAGCATCCGTGCCCATGAGGAATTTCTCGAGAGTATTCACATGGAGACATCCAAGGCTGAGGAAGCTATCCAGCTACAGAGGATTGCTGTCACACCACTGGGGGAGGAGGAGGACATGGCTCTGTCACAGGGAGGACACTGGCGGCTGGCTACTTCTGGCAGCAGGCAGTGCTCCACTCCTACTCCTAACCCACCCACCAGGGTGATGGAAAATCGATATGCTGCCCTGGCAACGAGAAATGAGGAATCACCCCGAAAGGTGGAGGAGGAGAAGCCATGTACCCCCAAGGCTGGGAGGATAACAGCCACCACTCCAAGGAGGAAATGTAGGGTAGTGGTGGTTGGTGATTCTCTTCTGAGGGGGACGGAGGCACCCATCTGTCACCCTGATATGGCATCCTGGGAGGTATGCTGCCTGCCAGGGGCCCGTATCCGAGATGTTACGGAGAGATTGTTGAAGATCATCCGGCCCTCTGACTACTACCTCATGCTACTCATCCATGTGGGCACTAATGATACTGTGAGGCATTATCCTCAACTGATCAGAAGGGACTACAGGGCTCTGGGAGTACAAGTGAAGGAGTTCAGAGCGCAGGTGGTGTTCTCTTCAGTCCTTACAGTCAAGGGTAGGGGCTCAGGCAGAGACAGATGCATCCTGGAGGTGAATGCCTGGCTGCAAAGATGGTGTCACCAGGAGGGCTTCGGCTTCCTTGACCACGGGATGCTGTTCCAGGAGGGAGGACTGCTAAGCAGAGATGGGCCCCGCCTATCGAGGAAGGGGAAGAGCATATTTGGATACAGACTGGCTAACCTAGCGAGAAGGGCTTTAAACTAGGTTCGAAGGGGGCAGGTGATCAAAGTCCACAGGTAAGTCAAGAACATGGAAACCTGGGAGAAGGTTCGGAATTTGTAGGGAGCATGGGCTGTTATAGCAGGGATAAAGAAGAGACAAGACAGAACTGGGGAGGGAATCAAATCAGTATCTTAGATGTCTGTACCCTAATGTAAGAAGTATGGGGAATAAACAGGAAGAACTCAAAATGCTAGTAAATAAACACAACTACAACATAATTGGCATCACAGTGACCTGGTGGGATAATACGCATGATTGGAATATTGGTATAGAAGGGTACAGCTTGCTCAGGAAGGACCGGCAGGGAAAAATGGGAGGAGGTGTTGCTGCCTTATATACTAAAAATGTACACACTTGGACTGAGATTGAGATGGAAATAGGAGACAGACTTGTTGAAAGTCTCTGGGTAAGGATAAAAGGAATAAAAAAGGGTGATGTCATGGTAGGGAGTCTACTACCAACTACCTAACCAGGAAGAAGAGGTGGATGAGGCTTTTTTTTAATATCTAACAAAATCATCCAAAGCACAGGACTTGGTGGTGATGGGGGACTTCAACTACCCAGACATCTGTTGGGAAAATAACACAGCAGGGCACAGATTATCGAATACATTCTTGGAATGTATCGGAGACAATTTTTTATTTCAGAAGGTGGAGAAAGCTACTAGGGGAGACGCCGTTCTAGATTTGATTTTGACAAATAGGGAAGAACTGGTTGAGAATTTGAAAGTGGAAGGCAGGTTGGGTGAAAGTGATTATGAAATGATAGAGTTCATGATTCTAAGGAATGATAGGAGGGAGAACAGCAAAATAAAGACAATGGATTTCAAGAAGGCAATTTCAAGAAGGATTGCACTTTAGCAAACTCGGGAGTTGGTAGGTACAATCCCATGGGAAGCAAATCTAAGGGGAAAAACAATTGAAGACAGTTGGCAGTTTTTCAAAGAGACATTATTAAGCGCACAAGAGGAAACTATCCCACTGTGTAGGAAAGATAGGAAGTATGGCAGGAGACCACCCTGGCTTAACCAGGAGATCTTCAATGATCTAAAAATAAATTAAAAAAAAGAGTCTTACAAAAAGTGGAAACTAGGTCAAATTACAAAGGATGAATACAAACAAATAACATAAGTATGTAGGGACAAAATTAGAAAGGGCAAGGCAGAAAACGAGATCAAACTAGCTAGAGACATAAAGGGTAACAAGAAAACATTCTACAAATACTTTAGAAGCAAGAGGAAGACCCAGGACAGGGTAGGCCCATTACTCAATGGGGGGAGGGAGGGGGAGAGAGAAATAACAGAAAACGTGGAAATGGCAGAGGTGCTTAATGACTTCTTTGTTTTGGTTTTCACCAAGAAGGTTGGTGGTGATTGGACGTCTAACATAGTGAAGGCCAGTGAAAATGAGGTAGTATCAGAAGAGGCTAAAATAGGGAAAGAACAAGTTAAAAATTACTTGGACAAATTAGACTTCAAGTCTTCAAGTCACCAGGGCCTGATGAAATGCATCCTAGAATACTCAAGGAGCTGACTGACGAGATATCTGAGCCATTAGTGATTATCTTTGAAAAGTCATGGAAGACGGGAGAGATTCTAGAAGACTTGAAAAGGGCAAATATAGTGCCCATCTATTAAAAAGGGAAATAAGGACAACCCAGGGAATTACAGACCAGTCAGCTTAACTTCTGTACCCAGAAAGATAATGGAGCAAATAATTAAGCAATGAATTTGCAAACATCTAGAAGATAATAAGGTGATAAGTAACAGTCAGAATGGATTTGTCAAAAACAAATCATGTCAAACCAACCTGATAGCTTTCTTTGACAGTGTAACAAGCCTAGTGGATTGGGGGAAGCGGTAGATGTGGTATATCTTGACTTTAGTAAGGCTTTTGATACTGTCTCTCTTGACCTTCTCATAAACAAACTAGGGAAATGCAACCTAGATGGAGCTACTATAAGGTGGGTGCAAAACTGGTTGGAAAACCGTTCCCAGAGAGTAGTTATCAGTGGTTCACAGTCATGCTGAAAGGGCATAATGAGTGGGGTCCCGCAGGGATCAGTTCTGGGTCTGGTTCTGTTCAACATCTTCATCAATGATTTAGATAATGGCATACAGAATACACTTATAATGTTTGTGGACGATACCAAGCTGGGTGGGGTTGCAAGTGCTTTGGAGGATAGGATTAAAATTCAGAATTATCTGGACAAACTGGAGAAATGGTCTGAAATAAATAGGATGAAATTCAATAAGGACAAATGCAAAGAACTCCATTTAGGAAGGAACAATCAGTTGCACACATACAAAATGGGAAATGACTACCTAGGAAGGAGTACTGTGGAAAGTGATCTTGGGGTCATAGTGGACCACAAACTAAATATGAGTCAACAGTGTAACGCTGTTGCAGAAAAAGTGAACATCATTCTGGGATGTATTAGCAGGAGTGTTGTAAGCAAAACACGAGAAATAATTCTTCCACTACTCTGCTCTGATTAGGCCTCAACTGGAGTATTGTGTCCAGTTCTGGGCGCCATATTTCAGGAAGGATGTGGACAAACTGGAGAGAGTCCAGAGAAGAGCAACAAAAATGATAAAGGTCTAGAAAACATGACCTATGAGGGGAAATTTAAAAAACTGGGTTTGTTTAGTCTGGAAAAGAGAAGACTGAAAGGGGACATAACAATTTTCAAGTATGTAAAAGGTTGTTACAAGGAGGAGGAAGAAAAATTGTTTTTCTTAACCTCTGAGGATAGGACAAGAAGCAATGGCTTAAATTGCAGCAAGGGAGGTTTAGGTTGGACATTAGGAAAAACTTCCTAATCGTCAGGGTGGTTAAGCACTGGATTAAATTTCCTAGGGAGGTTGTGGAATCTCCATCGTTGGTGATTTTTCAAAGCGGGTTAGACAAACACCTGTCAGGAACGGTCTAGATAATAAATCCTGCCATGAGTGCAGGGGACTGGACTAGATGACCACTCAAGGTCCCTTCCAGTTCTATGATTCTATGTGTGGGCTGAACAGACACTGCTACCAAAGTTCTCAGATCAGCAGCGCAGGGATGCAAGTGCACCTACAGCAGAGCACCCATAGGGACACACATTTCGAAGAAGAAACTACCATTATTTCATCTAGTTCCTCTCTGTTTTGGCAGGCCCAGCTCACCCGTCTGCACACATATGTAGAAATGTTAAAGGTGCTCAGATAATCATCTGCTTTATATTCAGTCCCTGCCATATCAGACCTGGAGTTCTCCTGAGCAACTCTCAGTGCAATTGGGATGAACTGTATGTTGGTTGTGTAGTATACAGCAGCCACAGAAAAGTCAAATTATTTGTGGCCAAAGCAATATTTGAACCCTGGCTTATCATAGTGAAAGGCTCATACATAATCTATTATCTTTACCAGCTTGGCTCATCCACAACCAAGTTAATTCCCTTAAACTCCATCCTCACAAAGAGAGGTGGGAGACTTTCCATTCTTGTGACTGTGCTCTCCAAGGCAATCACACCAAGTGCAACATCCCATTAGCTCTCCTCTCTTGTATATTTGAAAACAGGGCATCAAAAACAAAAACAAAAAAAAACCCAGAACCAGATGGATCTGTAGCAAACTGACGATGTGTGACATCTATAAAAGAACAGATCAATAAATTAAGGCTGTATTTCTCAACCTTTCCAGACTACTGTACCCCTTTCAGGAGTCTGATTTATCGTGTACCCCCAAGTTTCACCTCACTTAAAAACTACTTGCTTAAAAAATCAGACATAAAAATACAAAAGTGTCACACTGTTACAGAAAAATTGCTGACTTTCTCATTTTTACCATATAATTATAAAATAAATCAATTGGAATATAAATACAGTACTTACATTTCAGTGTATAGAATACAGAGCAGTATAAACAAGTCATTGTCTGTATGAAATTTTAGTTTGTACTGACTTCACTAGTGCTTTTTACGTAGTCTGTTGTAAAACTAGGGAAATATCTAGATGAGTTGATGTATCCCCTGGAAGACCTCTGTGTACGTACCAATCGTGAGAACCACTGAATTAAGGCATCCTTTCTTCAGATCTTTAGGGGTCTGCATTCTGCCACCACATGCACTTGTCACCAACACAATTTCCATTCAACAGATTCCCATTAGCGTGTTAGAAAGCCTGAACAATCATACCACATCTCCTCCTCCATTGCAATAGCCTTTGTTAGAGTCAGGCAAATTTAAAATAAATATCAACATTTCACTAAACTGCCCTTTCCTTTTCCCTGTATTTTCTTCATCATTCTTGCTAATAGCCAGGGTATTTGTGTACAGACTAGCTCTCCTCAGTCTCATGCTCAAGCCTGAATCATTCAGTGATGTCACAGCCTAGCATTTGTGAAATCATTTGAAGTAATTGCAATGTCACAATCAAAGCACTGGCCCATGGCTCAGGAGCAGGCTGACTGTTAGGTGCAATAAAACACTAGTAACAAATATACCTTGCCAATTAGCACCAATAAACAAAGAAATTAAAAAAAGAACAAAGGTTCAATGGAAGTATGGTGAAATAATATCAGTTTGTCCAAGTGGGACACGGGCATTTTAAGTCGAAGAATTTTTCTTTTTCTGGGTATCTTGCACAGCATGGGGAGCAGGAAGTGAACATTTCCTCTTTCACTAAAATGTATGCTTGTTATTTGTAAGATGACACTACATCTTAACTTCTTAGGTGTCTGACAGTTGAAGTGGGAGTCGCTACTTATTTCTCCAAATGGGGGAATGGGAGGGATTGGTAATGAGATGTTGAAGTTTCGCTGAAGATTGAGAGGTTGAATTTCCCTCTGATAGGTAGTGATGGAAAGTTGTTACCACCGGCTGGCTATTTGGCGGGTGTCAGTGCGGTTCTCAATGGACAAGGGCCCACATAACTAATATCACCATCCTAATTGGTGCTCTTGTAGGCAATCCCCACATGGAGAAGACTAATCAGATGGTCACTGAGCCTGAACTAGACGTGGTCCCTCCAGATCAAGACTGGGACCCATTGCCATGGCACCTTCTGTACCTACTGAGTGAATAGACAGAGGGATATAGTCAGCGTCCAGGGCTCTCAGTCTGGCACCTTTCACAATTTAACACAATTTCTTACTTTTATTTTTTCCTAAATGCTTTGAGAACAAAACACCTGATCTGGAATTTGATGAGTTATTGGAGAAAAGGAACAAACAACCCCACCAACTCTGACAAAGTCACGACATTCACCTTTCTGTAGTTTGTGACCGGCTGCACCATGCATCAAAGCTCACAGCTGGCCAGATAGTAATATTTCAACTGCACAAGACATAGCAACAAACACATTTCAGGGGCATGGGTGTGGAGAAAAGGGTATACATCACAGCTTCCTAACCTGTGGTGGATTCCTATGGTTAATCAAGGCACAGGTTTAGCTAACCACTGAGGCTGTCACCATATTTCTCACATCGTTTTCATAACACTTCTAGGAATAAAGAAGTGGCATCAGAAATGCAGATTAGGCAAATGACACCGACCAGGAATGATGTCCTATTATTTCTGACAAAGAGGTGCGTCTCTCTCGGAGATGGAGTGTGAGTTTGTACACACATACACCCTTTGAAAAACTTCCAGATACCAATTGGCTAACCAAATCTTTTCCTAAAGGAAGCTGTGGATCCAGATGACCAAATGGTTGCTTAAATTGCTAATGTCTGGGTGGTTCGGATTTCCTTCCTATCCACATTCCTCTCCTTCCCCACTTCCATGTGCTTTTGGAGGAATGTGCACTCAGGATGAACATAGTGAATATCAATGTTGCCCACAAAATAAATGCCAAATAAGGAAAAGATCTTAGTGGATAGGAAGACATAGAAGCTGAGAACGGGGGTGACTACCTAGGCCAGATCATAGCCTTCCAAACCAGGAAGAACTCAGATAAAGTTGGGGGTTGGGGGGGGAAGTAGGGTGAAGAGAGTAACTGAGATTGATGGGAAGCCTTTGAAAGGTTCAATGTATCATGAAAAGTAAGTTCTGACTCTACTTAAAGGGTTTTTTGACAGGTCTTCATTTGTAAACTATGAAAAAAAAAAGCAGTTTTCATGTTCCACAAGCTATATATCACTTCATTGCAAATTTGAACCCAAAATACCATTCAAATACCAGAAAGTAACCATGTTACAACAGCTTTCTTCATTGCTTTTGGACATCTTTGATTTCAGGAACCATTTCTAATGGATGGGGAATGCGGCTGGATAAATACCTTAAACGCAGACCCTGTGCTTTGCAGCCTGGGAGTGGATGCAGCAAATTTATTGGATAACACTTCAAGGGAAATAAGATCCTATTGATATACCACCGATGATTCTGACCTAGCTAGAGAATATCTGAAAATACTTCCCACTCGTGACATCAACAACTGTTCCGCACAACAAATTGTTTACGCAGCCCTCTGGTGACTGCTTGGTTACTGCAGGCATCTCCAGCCCAACAACAAAACATGGTTATACAAGACATATAAAGAGGTGGACTAGTACCTTGCCTGTTAAAACTGCAGTCAAGGTTTATAGGTTTGGTTTACACAGAAAAGTTAATGTAAAGCAAATTTTTAGCATACAACACTGTACTTGCTCCCTCATCAAATGGGAAGAGGGAGACATGGGGTTACCATGTGGTGATGTCTATAACAGCACCTTAGTTTTGCATTTCTCCTACAGACACCATGGCAGAGCCACCTTCAAGCAGTACAGCAAAGGTGTCTGCATTGAAGATCAGATGTAGGCATGGAAGAGAAAAATGTAGACCCATTGTTTATGTGATAAACCAGCTTCCAAAGAAATAGAATGTGATACAGCAGGTAGAACCATTTCTTTTACTTCTTATTTAGCATCTAAAAGATGCAAACTAAACAAATGGGGTGAAAGTCTTTGAACAAAGATTTCCAACAGTTTAATATATCATGGTGCATTACAATAAGAAACAATTGACACAAATGGTTGCTGACACATTTACATCCTTGACATGCCTATATCCAACTAGCCATGCTCAGGAATTAAAACATGAGCCTGTGGAGAGAACTGGGAAACTTCTGATTTATTTTTATTTAAAAAGTGTGACTTAGTATCCCCTCTCACCTTGTATTGTTATCTACCAAGCATGAAGAGGTTAAAACAAGACAAGCCACGCAGTGCCTGGGGGAAAATCAGGTACCATGAATGAAATAGAGAATCACAGAATATCCAAAGATCATTGCATCAACTTGATAGAAGTGTTGTGTGTGTCTGGACGGACTAGGGGGATAATTAATGCAAGTCCCTAGGCAGGTAAACAAGTCTGGAGAAGCATCACTCAGCTGAGGGAAATTGCACAGACTAGTTTTACCTGGTTAGAGAAACTTGGCAAAGGACTGAAAAGCTGTAAAAAGTGACTAGCCTGACACAGGAGATGGGGTTGCTCTCACCTGATGCAAGAGGTGACATGAGACTGTGACTACAGAGTCAAACTCTGCAGAAAGGGCCTGAGGTATTTTGAAACCCACGAGGTTCCTATGTGGTAGACAGGTACAACCTGGTGAACATGTACATCAGCTGTTTCTTGTTTTATGATATGTTTTCTCTGCAATGTTTTTGTTCTGAATAAATGGTATTCTGCTTTGTGAAGGCTGGCTGGTCACTGGTTAACCCTGTAATTGCCCAGGAGAAAATAGGACTACAGGGACTGAACTCAAGTCAGGCCTGCCAAGGTGTGCACAGTGAATTAATGGCAGGAAGAATTGCAGCCTGGATCCCCCCAGTCCGGAGGGAGAGGAACACAGGTTCCCGCCCCAAGAAAGTGATGGCCAGAGACCTGAGACTTTGGCAGGTGCCCTAAAGGAGGCCACAAAGGGGTCAGAGGTGCAGTTACCTCAGTAACTATGACAAGGACCTCACCAGAAAGATAGAATGGGAGCTAGCCAGTGGCCGTCGAAGTATGTAAAAAGGTCAGCTGAGCCTCCTGCAGATAGATACAGTAGGAGAACAAAAATGAATGAGAACAAACCAAGGGATATTTTGTAGACTGGAAGTGACAGTGGCCTGGCCATGGCACAAGAAAAGATGGATGACCATAGGGTTTCAAAATCCTTAATACTGTCCCTTAATACTGTCTGCAGGTCTAAAAAGTCAGACCCAAAGATAGTGACTGAGTAATCAGCTCTCCCACTATCCAGCTCATGCACATACATTCAAAAGTTGGTGGGCATGGATCAGCATTCATGTTGCACTCCACATTAGTACCTGGCCCGGGCAAGCTAATGATCCAACCAGGAGACCACATTGGGTGATGGATCCTGATCACGGTCCACCTGAGGCACACTGTGCATATGCTAAGAAGAAGATGATTCAAAAGTTTACCCCAAGTTAACTGCACATGCAAATTGTCTATTTTGATAGATTTATTAATCTCACTGAGCAAGGCAATCAATATTTCAGCTGCACATTATTGAACATTGCTTTTAAAAAAATAGCCTAAACGGCCTTTCAACTGAATTTCTGTGATTTTGTGTCAGCTTCTCAAGCTCACTCTTCCTTCTGAAATCAGGGAAAGTGGCCCAACTGTTACAAAGACCGGGTTTGTCACCAGCAAGTGGAATCCTCTAGAAAGAAAACCTGCAAGAGAGAGATAAGAAGCATCTTCTCTACACATCGGAGTTTAGGGAAGGGACCAAAACAAATATTAATGAGACACATTTAACTCAGCCTGTTTTGCAATCAATAACACCTGGCAAGGTGCACAGTCATGCCAAGCGTTTGCATGTCAGTGGGTGGGCTCGAAGGACAGGAATTTTCTGCTAACCCCCTCCTCTGACGTAGTGCAGGTAGCTGTGTAACCTCATTTGCTGCAGTGTGTTACTCACCTGCATTAAAGGCAGGGAACGGGACTACCACATTCATTTTCAACCAGTTATACCCAATAACAGCACCTATCCTAGCCAGTCAGATTCCATCTTTTTTTCCAGCCCTTCCAATCATTTAAAATATAATGCATCTGGCTGATCTAGTCAATATTATGCAGCCTTTTACAGAATGTACGTGGCCTAAGGGATGTGTGACCAGCACTAGGATGTCAAGGGGAGGCTCTGGAAATGGTGACAGGGTACAACAGGAGGGCTTAATCATGAACCAATGACACCATCACCGAAAAGAGAACAAAGGAAGATGCAGTGAGAGGAGAAGGGACTAATTCAGAGAGTGTTGTGAAGCTTGTGGCTGCAGAAATGGAGATTACAGTCCAGGGAGTCTATTTACCTTTGTGTGCTTATTACACACAAAACTTTCATTTGTCACTAACCCAGCTTCTCCCAAATTCTGTTCCCTTAAAGATCATCTATTGTGCAACTAAAAGCTTGGGGTACAGGGACTCAGCATGACCTCGGGGGACAGGACAGACTAATAAAACCCTGGGAGGCATTCTGCAGTTATGAACTGGAGACAGTCACTATACAGGAGAGAACTGTGCTTCCCTCTCCCTAGCTCCTACTCCTCCCTTCCCCCTCTTCTCCAGCTGCCACGCGCTCTTCCATCAGGATTCCCAGGCTGGCGTTTGAGGGAGCTTCAATCACTCCTATCGCGCCGACTGCAGGAAGAGAATGACTTTCAGCTCAATTACCCTTCACATTCCAATTCCATAACGCTCCGATGAGGCTTTTTAACCAAAAACAAAAAAAGCATGTCTGCCGCAGCCCAGCCTGAAGCGCAAACGTGCAGAATGGACGTGACTAATAGCCCTCGCTGCTTGCCAAGCCTGCTCCCTGGCCTTGAGATATTTGCTTGCCCTCTCTTCTACACAACTTGCCTCAGTTTCCCCCTTCTATTCCCCTCCACCCCATAGCTGTCCTTCCCCAGGGGGAGCCCAGAATGCAATCATTTCACTTACACTCCAGCCTTTGCTCCTCCACCTGACCCCAACCCCATCTAGGGAGAACCAGGTTCTAGAAACACGTGTTAAAGTCATGTGATTGGGGCCAGGAGGAAGCACTATCCCCACTGTATTGGTAACGTGTCTGACACCGAACAGGCCGTATATCCCAGAGAGATTTATATCCCCAGCTGGGATGTTTCAAGAATGCTCCCTCCAGCAGGACACAGCCACTCATGCTCTACTGTGCAGACCTTGGCAGAAGGGGTTGGCCAGGAAACCCAACACACCATGGAGCCTTCACTCCTTGGCAAAGCTTCAGAAAAGTAGAGCACGACTCGGAAATGGATCTGCCATCTTCTAAGTGAATGCTAACCCCCTACCGGCAGCTTCAAGTGTCCTTATGAAAAACATACACTAGGTCAAATACAAGCCTGCGTAAGGAACAGTACATGACAAGGATTCGTGCCCAGTGTGACAAGCCTTAGGGATGCAAGCTGGTTGAAAAATGTAGAATTTGCAGGGCAGTTAGAGATAGATTGTGCTTTTAGGGCCTGATTCAGAGCCTACTGAAGTCAAGCCAGTAAGGCACAGCCCAAGGAGATCCTAGAGGCATTGCACTGAAGGCAGGCTCTGCATCTCCAGAAGGGCTGAGGGAGCTCCTGCTAAAGACTGCAGTATATACTCCCCAAAGATGGGGCCAACTCCAATCCCTCGCACTGAGAGCTGGGACTCTCTCTGAGGCGGCTTGCAGTGCTATCGACACTAACCTCCAACAGTCAAGGACTGAGATGGTGTCTGTGCAGGGGCACAAAGGAGGAGGGCAGGTTCCTTCTGCTTCCTCTCTCTCACCTCCCCCCACCTCCCTGCATGCAGACATAATCTGGCCCTGAGCCATCATAATAAATTTCTAAATGGTTAGGGGCCACTAAGACCCCGCATAAACTGCAGCGTTTCTGATGTTCTGAGATGCAGCTGCAGCAATTTCCTTGATCTCCAATTGCCTTGGGAATTAATTAATTGGGGTAGCAGCCTTTTTACAAAATCACCCTCATCAAATGCATAAAATACACATAGCAAAAGAATAACCACCTGTCCTCCCAGCAAACTGCAAACTGGGGCAGACACTTCACGGACTATAAACTAGCCACTGCACTGGAACAGCTTTATGCTTTAATATTCTCACTCTCCCTTGACCAATCTTCAGAAATAAGGACTGGCATGCAGTTCTCAGGGTGGGTAACATTCACTCCAGGGAGACATGAGAGCAAATGAGACTCTGTAACTGCACATCTGGCCATGTGTCTTTAGCATATATAATAGTTATTTTTATGTGTTGGCTCAGTAGTTCCTGCCCCATGTTGGGCTTGGATCTCACAATTACACAGATCAGAATTTTTGTTAGCCATTCAGTTTGTTCACTTATTCCAAGCCATGGTATGAAGCAGAGATAGGCCCAAGCTGCAAAATTCTGCTCTGGAGCCACACTTTTCCAAAGTTCAGAGGGGCTTGGATCCTGGGGTTTCATCCTGGACCCATCCCTAACAGAAAGTTTCTACTAGCACATTGTCTACTCTGGCAGAGAAACAGGAACTGGAGTCACTAATCTGATAGGTTTATCAGCATATTCATTACCAACACTTATTCTCTTCCTAAATCTGAGAGTAAATTTAGTGCTCATGGTAACACTGGCTTAAGCTAGACATAATATGTCTAGGCTCGAGCACTATCAATATGGAGTATGCATGCAAGTATGTACAGGTGGCAAAAGCCACTCATACACTGACTGAACAGAAGGTGGCCAACTTAATTACACCTCTGCTTCTCTTCCCTAGCTCCCATGCTTCCCTCACAGTTTGATTTACAACAGCATTTTATACTTTCCTTGCAGTAGGTCCTAGAGAGTTCCCACAGACTACAATCCCTCTGCTTCTGTTCCACCTCCAGAAGCAGAGCCTTCAATCTACAGACCATGAAGTGCTGCTCAATGCCATCTGAGAGGAAGGAACAGAAGCACCTGACACAGAAAGGACTAAATCATAGAATATCATAGAATCATAGAATATCAGGGTTGGAAGGGACCTCAGGAGGTCATCTAGTCCAACCGCCTGCTCAAAGCAGGACCAACCACCAACTAAATCATCCCAGCCAGGGTTTTGTCAAGCCTGACCTTAAAAACCTCTAAGGAAGGAGATTCCACTATCTCCCTAGGCAACCCATTCCGGTGCTTCACCACTCTCCTAGTGAAAAAGTTTTTCCTAATATCCAATCTAAATCTCCCCCACTGCAACTTGAGACCATTACTCCTTGTTCTGTCATCTGGTACCACTGAGAACAGTCTAGATCCATCCTCTTTGGAACCCCCTTTCAGGTAGTTGAAAGCAGCTATCAAATCCCCCCTCATTCTTCTCTTCTGCAGACTAAACAATCCCAGTTCTCTCAGCCTCTCCTCATAAGTCATGTGTTCCAGCCCCCTAATCATTTTTGTTGCCCTCCGCTGGACTCTTTCCAATTTTTCCACATCCTTCTTGTACTGTGGGGCCCAAAACTGGACACAGTACTCCAGATGAGGCCTCACCAATGTCGAATAGAGAGGAACGATCACGTCCCTCGATCTGCTGGCAATGCCCCTACTTATACAGCCCAAAATGCCGTTAGCCTTCTTGGCAACAAGGGCATACTGTCGACTCATAACCAGCTTCTCGTCCACTGTAACCCCTAGGTCCTTTTCTGCAGAACTGCTGCCTAGCCATTCAGTCCCTAGTCTGTAGCAGTGCATGGGATTCTTCCGTCCTAAGTGCAGGACTCTGCACTTGTCCTTGTTGAATACCAAATACCATCCTGTGATCTGATTTTGCAAGTTAGAGTCAAAAACCCAACATCGCTTCAACATGGCATAATAGATGTTTCAATGGCAATAAACTAGGGGCACAGCTCCTCTTCTCTCGTCTTCTGCCCATGTCACCAGGACAGATTAATCCTGTCTGCAGTTATTTGGATTGTATTAAAACACAAAGCTTGTGTGCGGGTGCACTTTTATGGTTTCTTGAGTCTCTCTTGCTTATAGCCATTTGTTCAGATTTTTTTTTTTGTGGGAGGCTACCTTTAAAGCCCATTGTGTATTATTAAACTAAGATCAAAAAGCCAAAAGGGGGAGAGAGCTGGTGCTGGTGACTGAGACAATAGAATGGGAACCACTGGAGCTGAAAAATAAGAAGAGAGTCTGACATTTGGAGAGCAAGGCAGAGTGGCGGAGACACAGCAGGAGCAAAGAGACAGGGAAAAAAGAGAACTGAAAAAGCATATTTACAAAGCTCATTTACTGCACATTTGCCCAGTTCTGTTGCTCAGAAGGGAATGGGTCTGAGATCAGCACCACAGCACTGGGGATGATCAAAGAGGTGTGTGCACTGCTGCTCAGCGTCAAATTTTCTTGAAGCCACGGATGGGGTGATAAGAAGACAGGCCTTCTTGTAGGAAACAAAATACCTGAACTTAGATCCAACCCAGTTTAGGTAAAGCTTGAACAGTCACTTTGGTTTGGTCTGGGCACTAACTGACATTGTCATTTTTATTTAATTAGTTATAAATAGGAAGGACAGATGAGTTGGGATGGATGTAAAAGTGAATCAGGCCAAGAAGTCCAGGGTGAGCTAGGTGAGGCATAGGGAATCACAGACTAGAGGAGGCTGCAAGAACTGGGCTGGGGGTGTAGAGCGGATAAGATAAGACTAGGCAGATGAAATCTAAAGAACCCAGTCTAAAAAATGTTTTCTGCTTCTAAGTCCAGGTTCTGTTTGAGACTTGGTCCAGTATTCATGTGACGCTGAATATCATTACAGGACTACTCATCCTTAAGTGCAGGCAGCAAATTATTCAGCCAAATGAGACGTAAACATGCCAGGATTGAACTGGGCAGTAAATGAAGGACAGAAATGATTCTTCACGTGCAGCAATAGGTAACAACCAACCGTGTTCCCTGGTGACTGTGAAATTTGTGAGAGGGCATTTGTGAACACGATCACTGAGGACAGTTTCACATTTGTGAGAAATGGACATACAAGACTGGCATCTCCAAGATTAAAGGTCAAACATTTTCAAATGTGACTTCTAATTTTAGGTGCTCAACCAGAAAGATCCACAGCTTGATTTTCACAACTCTGGTTAAAGTCAATTTAAGTTGTGAGTTCTTAGCCCCACTGAAAGTGAGGAAAGTGTCTCAAGTCAGGCACCTAAGAATTATGGCACCCTGAAATTATAGGTCCCTTAGAAGTTTTTGGCCTAAACTTCACTGTGCCTCAACTTCCCTATCTATATATTGGGAATAATATGTACCCACCTCAAAAGACTGTTGTGAGGCTCAATTCATTAATATTTGTAAAGAGCTTTGATATCCTAAGATGGAAGGCACTGTACATATGTGCACAGAATTCATAATTAAAGGGGTAGAACTCTAGATACTGGGAATATTGAAGGGACACGTAGCAGAAGATGGAGTGTTTAAAAACAAAATCAATAGTTTAAGTAAAAATGTGTTAAAGAGTGGCAGGCCCAAGCAAATCTAGTTCAAGGTTTGGTTTTCAGGTCAGATCTCCATCTTTTTAGCCAGCCAAATGGGAGCGCCACACAATCAATCATACTTCACCCTGGAAACGATGGGGATCACCTGCTGCTGTGCTGAAATAAATCTCCTTCCCCTTGTACGTGGGATGTTGATGAAAAGGAGTCATCTTGCTCCTCTTGCCCAAGGAAGATCACCACCCAATGTAAATCTTTAAAAGGAGATGGGTGCATATTTAAGAGGTGGTGGTGGATCTTCTGTAAAGCATGCTGAATGGACACTCAAAGCAATTTGGTCCCAAATTTGATCTACCTAATAATAATGGTTTCAAGTGTCCTTTACATTCAAAGGTTAAATGTTCAAAACTTGGTACCTAAGTTATGCCTACAAAATACAGACCCATGACAGACCCATATATCTGCATGTACACAGACCAGGTACCGATCTCCATACCTAAGTGTCTGTTTAATTCACAGAGTCCTGTGTCAGAGTGTATGCACACACATATTGTGTGCAACCAATCTAGGCTCCTACCCTGAAAAGATATCCCCAAGTATCTGTTTCTGTTAGAATAAATCATATAACTGGCAAAAGATAATTTTTTATTTTTTTTGGTAATGTTCTTTGATGTTCCACACCATGTAGTTACTCCATGCGAGCTCCCCCTGCTGCCTGATTTGCAACAAACCGTTGACAAGCAAACCTATTTCCAGAGGGAGCTATACACCTACAGACATAAATGCTGATGCCAATACACAAAAAGAGAAGTAAACAAAGAGGAACCATGTCATTTCTATTCCATTAGAAACTTTAGTGCAAGGAATCAATGTTTACTGATTAGAAAAAAAGGACAACTGGTAGCAAAAGATATTTCATTTTTCAAGCTACTAGGAGCATGTTATAAACGGTGCAGAGCAAAAATGTAAAACCAAAACTAATAGCCAACAGCACTTCTCCATTACTTAGTCACTCCATCTCTATCCTTTTCTAGACTAAAGAAGTCCTCCTTGGTGCTGTGTGGTCTGCAACATCATGGGCTTGAACTAGCCTGTATTCACTCATGGAAAGTGTCAATACCACAGGCTATCACCAGGCTCCAAAACCAAGGTCTTAACAAGAATGCTTTGCTTCCAATTGGGCTGAGGGCTGCTGAGAAGCCATCATTGCTAGAAATAAGTGGTAATGCCAAGCTCACAGGTTTCCCATGAATTCAGGTGGTCTTGAAAAGACAGGCATTGTTTTTCCCGGGAACTGAAAGGAGCTATACTTTGGGTGACGTTTAGTGTTTGTTAACTTCCTACTACTCCCCCCCCCACCCCCGCTTACTGCAACCCAAAAAAAACAAAAAAGTGTTCAGAGTCATGAGCAATGTCTCAAGAAGATTAGGTGGAGAAGAAGACATTGTCACAGCTTTGGAAGCCAATAAGAGGGAGGAATTGGGGCTAGCTTTATGTGCAATGATTAATATGGAGTATATATGTACTGGGGATGAGGGCTTGGAAAGTGTGTTTATCCTCACTATGCTAATGCTAGACGGATGACTGCCTGTTTATCCAGGTTCAGCTCTCACCTTTCCCCTCTCTCTTTCAGGTGTGCATTGTTTGAAGAATTCTTCTGGGTATAGTTTTTCTTATTTAGCGCTGAAATTATTCCTTTGGCTCTAGGAATCTTATTTTCCCAAGGTGACAGCTTCACTGCAGATGCATAGAATTATCTGCTGCCCCACATACTCCTCTCCTTGACATCCAAATCTGCCGTTTTCTCCCCTTTCTACCTTTCTCTGTCCCCCTTCGTCCACCCCAGGGGAACTACGTTGGTTGGAATGGAATGATTATTTTTAATTTTTAGGTTGTTTTTCCCTCCTCTTTTGCTGCAGTATCCCTCCCCACACAGTCAAAGCATTGTCTCGTGGAAATGACTGTAATCTCCAGCGCACTTTAGACATTACTTCCACGCCATTTGGAGTTTTCCGCCCCAGTAGTTTCTGTTGCATTTCTCATTTCACTTCTTGGGCACATGTTTTAAAGAGTCAAGATCTTGTATATGCCAGTGAACTGGGACAAATGGCAGGACTCCCAGAGATGGAGAATTTTTACCTTCTGATTTTGAGGAAATAGCTCATTCAGGGAGGGGTAAGTTTCCAGAAAGGTTTTGAAGTTTTTGCTATGATTTATTAGAGCATGTACCACCAAGAGAGACAAGAAAACCTATATGGCAACAATATTCAGGGGCTGGAATTTCTCAGGCTTACCAGGCACTCTACCTTGCCAGAGCTTCTTATACAGACATCAGGATTCAAGTGATGGAGCAGGGATATTTGATAATCTCTGAATCTTGTGAAAGATCCTCCTGCCCTCCAGTATCCATCTCCATCACTAAAACTCCCCCATTTATTCTTTTCTCCGTGTGGCACAATTCACCACATTTTGAATAAACTACTTACCCACTTCAAAGTTTTTGACATTTGGATCCTACTGCAAACTGATCGTGTGCACATATGTCTGACAAGAATGGTGCAGAATCCTTTGGGCCAAATTCTGCATTTGTTTACACCTGTGTAACCCCTTTTACTTATGTTCATCTGCCATGGGAGGAGAAATTGAAGGCCAAAGCTAGGATCTGGTCTCAGAACAATAGCCTTTCATCTTGGAGAACCTCCATCAACCTGAGGTCAGCAAACCCAAAGCACCTCACGAACTTCTCTTTGCTTATGCTAACAGTGAAATTTGTTTATTGTGAAAATGGATATTTGCGTATATTTGAAATTCAACTCCACAGCCAAGTATCACCATTTCTGCCAGCACACACGGCATAACACCTTTCCCAAATCGGGAGGTACATAGGGGGACAAGACAGCAAGTGTGAAAAATCAGGACAGAGGATGGGGGGTAATAGGTACCTACATAAGACAAAACCCCAAATATCGGGACTGTCCCTATAAAATCGGGACATCTGGTCACCCTAGAGATACATCAGAGTAAACTCAACTTGCTGATTTCTGCGTTATTCAGGTTCCGTGCTCCCTATTGATACTTGCTGGATTCTGTTTGCTCTTTTTTTCAGTGTCTGTGTGTGCGCATGTGAGAGCTGGAGAAGTGGGGATAGGATGTGCTCAATAGCACAGTCTCTCAATAACCTATGAAAGGGACCTTGCCTTGCCTCTACTGGCAGAACTCTGACTTTTACAATTTTTCTAATGTAAAGACACATTTTAGTGTTCAAACAATCAGGGCAGTACAGAAATTGACCAGTCTCCATGAATCACACACAAGCTGGCAGGGTGAGGGGAGCTATGAATGTTGCTTTTTCTGGGATAATATATTCTACCTAGTGATTATAGATCAAATGAAACCCTCTCAAAGACCTTATCTAGCTGAGAGATGGGTTTTTTACAGATGGACATTATGCTTCCATTTAAGATTATTAAAGGAAAGCACATCCTTCTCACTGCATGCCTCACACTGCCACTTGTTTGCTGTACAAAGTTGGGAAGTAATTAAAGGTTGCTAAGAAATCAAAGAAATTATTACCATTCCACCAGCTAGGAAGGAGCTTGGTGCCCAAAAAAACACATCGAAGTGAGCCCATTGTGACCAGCTCTTCAAATGTCTGAGAGAAAAGATGTAGATCTATCTTGTTTTGCCCACAAATTAACCTGTCAGAGCTAATAGGGGCTGGAATTTAAACTCAGCAAAAATAAATACAAATTAAAAACAACACAGCAGCAGTATATAGTATAGAATAAAAAAAGCACCAAGGCCTGCAATGACGTAAACAAAATACCCAAATAAATTTAAGCCCATGATATGTCTAAAGTTCACACTCATTCTGAATGGATGGGACGTGGCACTGGAAATGTCTAACATTCACTTGCTGCAGGGGATTGTTACACTTCTGTGAAATGGGGACATGTCACAATGTGGAGTTCCTGTGAGCACAAGTGGAATCCATCACTGTCCCGTCTTCCTACATGCGTTCCAGGCAACCAAGAGTGGGATACTTCCATTGGTTTCCAGAACTGGCCAGACTGAAGCAGCACTGCTTGAGTAGGATTTCCAAGTGGTGAAGTACAAAAGCCTGAATGGGTCAGGGAGCTTTAGGCAAGATGTGGAAATATTTTATCAAAACAATAATGCAGGACCAGGGCATGCAATTACATTGTCTGTCTGTCTGTCTCACACACATGCACGCCCATCAAGTGTACTCAACAGTCAACTTCTTGCCTCCCAGCACACCCAAAGTACGTCAATACAGTGCGATATACTTTTAGCCATACTTTGTGCTCTCCACATCCTTTCACAAAGTATAAGCAGAGACCCTTTCCATGGGCTGTAGCCCAAGTGCAGCAATCACAAAAATAAGACTAACAGACAGATACTTTACAAACAAATAGCATTTTCTAGAGGGTTTGAGGGCACTAAAATCTAAATAAACTCCTTGTCCTGACACTGTGTGCACACAGCTCCCAGTTTTCTCTCTCACATACAGTCCACACACCTCAGACATAGTAAACTATTCCCCTAACACTATAGGTGCTCACTGTAAATCATCTAAAGACAATGCCTCCTTTAGGCTCACTCTGCCTAACAGAGCTTTAAGGCCAGTCTATGGATGGCATGGGCAATCGCTTAGAGTGTCAAAAAACAGCAGTGTCAGGGGAGTCAGACAATATCAAAAAAGGAGTCAACCATGAATATGAACTACAAAGCAGAGGTTATTATGCCTACCAGACTGTCAGGAAAATTTTAGAAACTAAATCTGTGAGTTGGAAGGGAGCAGTAGTTAGGTTGAAGGACTCTCCCACTGACAGCAGTTTGAATCCAATTTAGAGAGTCTTACTCTTCACTTCACTATGTGGGCTTTATTCCAGAGTAAGCACACTGGAATTGTTCATGTTTCACCAGCATAAAACTAGCATAAGAGTTCAGCACTCAACCCTCTAGGTGTGGGGTTATGGGGCAGCACAAACTGTTACCCTTAAGGTCCATGTAAGACACTCATATCTAGAGTGTGCACTGGGGATGGGGAGGTCTAGTGGGCTCCAGCATCTTCCTAGAGGATGTTCTATTACCTTCATCTCCAGCCCAAAAGGGAAGCTCTGCTGACTGCACTCTTAAAGTTCCCACACAGCAGTACAAGTAGCTTCAATGAGCAAGCAACACAGCACTGGCAGCTCACAAATATTTCAGCCCTCATCCAGTCTAGCACCTCCTTCCAATGCTTGCTTGCCCCACGGCCCTCTCACTCTACAGGACTCAGGGTGCTTTCTGTTTTTGACTCAGCCTTCCAGCCTAGTCAATATATAGATCTCTCTTCGGGGATATCAAAGTCCCTCCGGACCAAGTGTCTATATACCATTCCAAGCAGTCCTCCTTGGCATTTGCTGGTCTGTGCCACTTTCTCAGTGGCTGGTAAAGGAACTCAGGCACACCCGCTACTTTGGGTTCTAGTCCTGGGACCTAGACCTTTGGGTTCTAGTCCTGGGATCAGAAGCAACCAAGGTCTAAACAGTCTCAAACCTTGCTGCTTTTTCCTACTCTGCCTTCCACAGGTTTTCTTCCCCGAAACTCCTCTGAGAAAACCCTTCCCACAGAGGTAGGATTTCAGGAATTTTGCTCCCCGTTAGGTTTATTCCTATCCATCTGTCTGTATCAAGAGAGTGACTGCAGACTCTCTCCCGACAGCCCCTTTCTGCTGCAAACTTCCTGGCTTTATACAAGCTCAGCCAGACTGTTGCCCCCTTACTAACATTCAGTGGGAGTGTTTTGGTTGGCTAGCTCCCAGCACTAAAAGGGGAGGGGTCGATGGGAAATCAGGACGTGTGAGTTGGAATTGCCTGGGTCAGACAGAGTGGGGCCGAGATAAGGAGAAAGCAGGGGCCCAAGCTGAGCTGGAGAGCAGAGCCGTGCCAGATCCAGAGGGGCCAGAGCTGCAGCCACAGAGCCAGAGACGCAGCCCAGGGGGAGCAGATCCTGTGCTGGGAGCAGAGCTGCAGCCATAGAGCCAGGTGTGGTGAGCAAGTGGGGCCAGCCAAGGGGGGACCTTGGGCAAAGGGTCCAGCACAGAAAGATACCCCCAGCCAGGGGTCCTTGCAGGCCAGGCTGGGAGGGGGATCTTAACCTGACGGGGGGCTGATGCTGGGAAGAAGGGTCCCACCACCCAAAGCCCGGAGGTATGTGGCCACCACCATTGCAAGTGTTCAACCTGCAGCATACCTGCAGCACAGGGCCTGAGAAGGAAACCTGGGACCTACAAGGAACAGACTGCAAAGTGCCTTGATGTCCAGAGACACTGTTTGTGATGTTCCCTGCCACAGAGCAGGGTGATGTGTTTTCCTTTAACCTTTCCCATTTTTCCTTATTCTTTTCTTTAAATTAATTGTTATGTAAACAACTTGTATTTGCTTTAAATTGTATGGAATAATCAGTGGGTCAGGGAAGTGTCCAGTGCAGAGAGAGCACCCTGGAGTGGGGACACCCTAGCCCCTGTCCTAGGGGACCACAGCAGGGTTGGGGGTTGAGCCCCCCCAGGAATCCTGGGCCCAGCCTTGTTAGGGTTACGAGGACTCTGCCAGACAGGAGAGTGGAAGGGGAGCCCTCAAGAGCAGGGAGGCCTCTGGGTAAAGGAAGTGGGAGCGAGGACTCAGATCCTTTCGCTAGCCCACTTCACCGGGGTAGTGCAGAAGCCAGGAAAGTTCCCCACAATAGTTAATTGGCCCCTTGTGAACCACCCTAACACCTTCAGGGTTGGTGTGGGGTGAACACCCCATCACAAGCAACAAGAGCTATTGGCTGATCTCCGCATGCAATCCGATTTCTTCCAGCCCTCTCTGGGACTTTCAATATGTCAGACTGCATGCTGTATAAATGATTCTGTAACAATCTGTGCAAATATCTCTCTGTGTAAAGTTTATAAAACTCCAAACTGTCCTGCTTTCTAGTATTTATTACGCAGAATTATCCTCTCAACTTATAGTTTTTCCCATGTTTGCATCCCAAAAACATTTCACAGTGACAAAATTTGGCATAACTGGCAGTCTCTGCTAAAGAGAGATTTATGACTGAAGTAACAGTGATGAGGTGTTGCAGGTCAGAACTGAACTATTTTTGCAGAGCTCTGAGAGTTCCTAGAACTAAAATAGTATGAAGAATTGCAGGCCAGGATTAAAAAGTGCTGTCAAAACTAAAGCCTGCATAGAGCATGTCCAGCTAATGCAGTTCCTCATTTCCATGCACACTAAAAATTCAAACAACATTTAAAGGCAACAGTGAGGACACATTTTTGGTCAATAATGTTAGCAAGTCACAGAACTTTTGAACCTGGAATTTCTAGTGGTACAGGAACTCAGTACGTTATAGGACACAACAGATCTAATGATACAAGAATTCAGCAAGTCTCTAGACCACCAAGGGTCTGGGCATGGTACAGGGGCTCATGAAGGGATACAAGCTCTTTCAGCGGGATGGCACTAGTTCTGAAGTCCAAAAGTTATCACCTTCCAGCCCCTGTTCAGTAGCCTATGTGTAAAATGAACCAAAGGGCTCAGTTTAGTTCCTAGGGGAGAGGTGTCCATACCCAAACAAGACAACAGTGCAACTGCAATCTCAGTAGTAAACCAACAGGACTCCCGTCTCAGCACTAGGTCAGAGTTGAAGAACATGCTGTCATGGAGGAAATCAATTTTTAGGGCTATCACTCTGGCACTTATTACCAGAACTAAATTCACTCTCCCATAAAGAAAGTGACATCAAAACAGAGAGAGATTCACTTGCCTGACCAGTGACAAATGTCTTTCCCTCATCTTTGGGCTTTTAAATCCCCGTGTGATTGAGCAGTGATTATTATTATATTTTAAATAATATGCTAGAGTTGGGTGGTGTGACCAGGGCCGGCTCTGGGTTTTTTGCCGCCCCACGCAAAAAGAAAAAAAAAAAAATAGGCCGGAATGCCGTCCCTGGAATTGTGTCGCCCCAAGCACGTGCTTGCTTTGCTGGTGCCTAGAGCTAGTCCTGGGTGTGACGGGTTGGATCACAGAAACCCCCTTGGGGCTGCCAACTGATGTGCCAAGACTACTTCTGCTCCTGCTTTTCTGCCCTGGCAGCTTAGGACTTCAGTGCCCTGCCTGGTTTAAGCCAGACCCGCTAGCCTGCTGCAAACCCAGACCCAGGGTCTGAACCACGTACCCTAACAGCTGTAGGCTTAACTGAAAGCAACTTACAGAAGTGTTCCTGTCTTTAACACTCAGTTGTCCAACTCCCAATGGGGTCCAAACCCCAAATAAATCCGTTTTGCCCTGTATAAAGCTTATAGAGGGTAAACTCAAATTGTTCGCCCTCTATAACGCTGATAGAGAGATATGCACAGCTGTTCCCTCCCCCTCCCCCCCCAGGTATTAATACATACTCTGGGTTAATTAATAAGTAAAAAGTGATTTTATTAAATACAGAAAGTAGGATTTAAGTGGTTCCAAGTAGTAACAGACAGAACAAAGTGAATTACCAAGTAAAATAAAATAGAACCCGCAAGTCTATGTCTAAGAAAACTGAATACAGATATAACCTCACCAGTTCCAGTAAGCTTCCTTTTACAGACTAGTCTCCTGCTAGTCTGGGTCCAGCAATCACTCATACCCACTGTAGTTACTGTCCTTTGTTCCAGTTTCTTTCAGGTATCCTTGGGGGTGGAGAGGCTCTCTCTTTAGCCAGCTGAAAACAAAATGGAGGAGTCTCCCAGAGGTTTAAAGTAGACTGTCTCTTGTGGATGGAGACCCCCTCCTCTCTCCTATGCAAAGTCCAGCTCCAAGATGGAGTTTTGGAGTCACATGGGCAAGTCACATGTCCATGCATGACTGAGTTTCTTACCAGCCAAGCCACATTCCTGGGAAATCTCCGATGTGGATTGGCATCTCCAAGTTCATTGTTGGCTTATGTGGTTCTTGATTGGGCACTTAATCTGCTGGCCAAATGCTTTACTAAGGCTATCAAACAAGTAGACAGCCAATATTCCTAACTTCAAGTACAAAAATGATACATGCATACAAATAGGAGGAATGTATTCAGTAGATCATAACCTTTACGTAGATATGTTACATGGCACATGTAGCATAAAACATTCTAGTTATGTCATATATACATTCATAAGCATATTCCATAAAGCCTTATGGGGGGCACCGTCACAGGTGGGTTCTACAAAAACTATTTTCCAATGACTATTCTTTTGAATATTTAAACTCATTCTCTCAGGCTATGCTTGCATCCTTCTTTGGTGTTCACTTCCCATGGACATTTGTGCCATTGAGTGTTACTGGGATTGGTGTTTGCAGAAAGTGAATTACAAAGTTACAAGATGGGTAACTGAATAAACCAAAGTTTACATTCACATAAGGGAGTATTTGTGCTGGAAGTGCTTGCATACCAATCCCAGAAACAGAACCATGTGATTTCTGACCAATCGCAATTAACCAACACAGTCTGAATAGTGAATATTCCACAGCACTGTTTGTGATCAATCCAGAAAGTTTTAAAAACCTCCGTCAGATAATTTTGCATACTAAGTACATCTAAGGAAATCTTGATCTGTTTACAGGTATCCTGTGAGGGGGGCTGGGCCAAGGGGAGGAGGATAGATTTGCCAGATAAATTATTCACTGCCAATTATTCATGCAGCTCTAAAAAACACACAGAAGCAAAAGAGTGGATAGAGAAAGAGGCGGCAAGCAGGGATAAAAAAAGAAAAGAGAGGAAAACGGCCAGCACTGATTACTGGCAGCTCTACAGAGTAGCAGGAATCTCTGTCCTATCAGAGCTTTATCATCTCCTTCAATTTAAAGGTTTTTTATTTAAAGAAAAAAATAATCAAAGGTGGCCTGGAGTATGTAAGAGAATTACTAATGTGTCTGAACTAGAAGTTCACACTCATTCCAACTGCTTCATATTCACAGCATCAGGCCTTGTAGCCATTGCAATAGAATTGTATGGGTCTCCAAAGACTCCTGGGCAGGATCGGCTGGGAAACGGATGTAATTACTAACATGATTACCATTAAAACAAAATAATCATTTTAATTACATCTGGGGCTTTGGCTTTTTTGCTCCCCACCCTCTCCTACCACTATCGCATTCCAGGTAAGGCAGTGTGATGACGACCCTTTCCTGCAGCCCCCACTCTGGGCAGCAGCACACCTTTCCACCCAATTTAAAAGAGAGAGAGAGAGAGAGAGAGAATGCTGCTTCAGCAACATCAATACATTAAAAATGAAAATGGTAACCCCAGGCTTGTGAAGTCTCATTCCCAGAGGCTTTTGCTAGAACAGAAATAACTGCTGTAAATGGCAAGTGATTGTATCGCCACCACATTCCCAAATAAAATAAATGGCAATCAAAACCACGGTCAGGGGACACAACACTGACAAGATGGACTGTGGCTGCAGAGGCACGACTCTGCTTTGCAGAAACTTCCTTTGTCTATGTTTCTATCTATAAAAGCAGGCTAGAGTTTTCCTTTTCTTCCAGCCCTGTCTCATACTGGAGTTTGTTCTTATTTATTTGCTTTGAATGAGACAGATACATTAGATGGTTCAAGTCTGCAAAGAGGTCTGTAGAGCAAAGGCTAGAATACAGACTAGCGAGTTGATAGTGGAAAGACTTGCTGCTTACAATGCAGATACTTTTTTTTTGGGCGGGGGGGAGTTTACTGGAAACCACATATGCATGCAGGCTCACACCACATACACACACACATACCCTGCTTATGCCTGATGCTTTTTAATATGCTAAACTGCTGCAGACAAAAGTCACAGGGCTACAAAGCCAAAGGTGGCAGTTTTCTAAATGATGCCACCTATCTGATGTTTAGAGGAGTTTTCTCATTACTTCCTCACCATACTAACAGGAGGGAAAGGTCAAAGAACCTTAGCCCACAAAATGCCCTTTGCAGTGGATGAGAGATATTTAGATTCTGTAGCCCAGAGGCACTGGCAGCTGAATGGCTCAATCCAACAGTAGAGAAATTTGGAGATGATTTATTGGTCTCTGCTCCTCTCTCTCACAGATCAATAGGCAGATGGTTATAGATGCAGTGGAAGCCTCTTGTGCTGTAAACAAAGCCCTAGTATAAATTAATATGCCCTGTCAAGTTACAGGTACTTCTTTTGGTGTGTCATCTCATGGGTGGTTGAGGTACTAAGTGGCAGTCTGGCACCTAAAGCGTGACCGAGAAGACAGTCTTATGCCAGAAGATGTAACCCAATAATCCACATTACTCTATAAATTATCCAATGTGTTAAATATAACAGAATATAGCAGACTCATACTAGTCTTCAGAAAGATAAAATAATCTAAATCTGCCTCCAAGGAACTTAAAATCCTGAAGCAGAAGGAGAATTGAAAGATGCCCACAGTCAAATCAAAATGGAACGTTGAGAACTGACTGTTGCAATGCTAGCCCCCACCAGTCCCTAGGACAAGGAGGCACCAACCTATAATGTGTGATCCAATGAGCAGGAAATTAATCTGGGGATTACCTTTTGTAAAAACCCATCCTCTTTTCTAAAACCTGTGGAAATAGCTGATTCAAGAAATTGTTGACAGATGGTTAGTACATGTCTATCAGTAGCTTCTTGGTTCATCAGCCGTTGTCAACCAAGCAAGTTGGCAGAGTGAACACAAGGCAAGAATGCTGCAGCAGAACATTCTTTGCTGTTGTCACACATGACATCACAATAAACTTATGCATACACACGCACGCACACACAGAGGCTGGTACCATTAGCAACATTGAGCTACTCGGCCAAAATCTCTAGGAATTTTGATTTGTGGGAGGGGATGGACAAAGGACTGATACCTGCTAAACAACCAGTGGGGCCACTGGACAATCGAGATGCTAAAGGAGCACTCAAGGAAGATAAGGCCATTGTGGAGAAACTAAATGAATTCTTTGCATCGGTCTTCCCCCGGTTGAGGATGTGAGGGAGATTCCCAAACCTGAGCCATTCTTTTTAGGTGACAAATCTGAGGAAATGTCCCAGATTGAGGTGTCATAAGAGGAGGTTTTGTAACAAATTGATAAACTAAACAGTAATAAGTCACCAGGACCAGATGGTATTCACCCAAGAGTTCTGAAGGAACTCAAATGTGAAATTTCTGGGCTACTAACTGTGGTCTGTAACCTATCGTTTAAATCAGCCTTGTACCAAAATGACTGGAGGATAGCTAATGTGACACCAATTTTTTAAAAGGGCTTCAGAGGTGACCCCAACAATTACAGGCCAGTAAGCCTGATTTCAGTACTGGGCAAACTGGTTGAAACTATAGTAAACAACAACATTGTCAGACACGTAGATGAACATAATTTGTTGCGGAAGAGTCAACATAGTTTTTGTAAAGGGAAATCATGCCTCACCTATCTACTAGAATTCTTTGAGGGGGTCAACAGGCATGTGGACAAGGGGGATCCAGTGGATAGAGTGTATTTAAATTTTCAGAAAGCCTCTGACAAAGTCCCTCACCAAAGGCTCTTAAGCAAAGTAAGCAGTCATGGGGTAAGACGGAAAGTCCTCTCATAGACTGGTAACTGGTTAAAAGATAGGAAACAAAGGGTAGAAATAAATGGTCAGTTTTCAGAATGGAGAGAGGTAAAGAGTGGTGTCCCCCAGGGGTCTGTACTGGGCCCAGTCCTAGTGAACATATTCATAAAGGATCTGGAAAAAGGGGTAAACAGTGAGGTGGCAAAATTTGCAGATGATACAAAACTACTCAAGATAGTTAAGTCCTAGGCAGACTGTGAAGAGCTACAAGAGGATCTCTCAAAACTGGGTGACTGGGCAAGAAAATGGCAGATGAAATTCAATGTTAATAAATGCAAAGTAATGCACATTGGAAAACATAATCCCAACTATACATATAAAATGATGGGGTCTAAATTAGCTGTTACCACTCAAGAAAGAGATCTTGGAGTCATTGTGGATAGTTCTCTGAAAACATCCACTCAATGTGCAGCAGTAGTCAAAAAAAGCGAACAGAATGTTGGGAATCATTAAGAAAGGGATAGGTAATAAGACAGAAAATATTATATTGCCTCTATATAAATCCATGGTACGCCCACATCTTGAATACTGCATGCAGATGTGGTCGCCCCCATCTCAAAAAAGATATATTAGAATTGGAAAAGGTTCAGAAAAGGGCAACAAAAATGATTAGGGTTATGGAACGGCTGCTGTATGAGGAGAGATTAACAAGACTGGGACTTTTCAGCTTGGAAAAAAGACGACTAAGGGGGGATATGATAGGGGTCTATAAAATCATGACTGGTGTGGAGAAAGTAAACAAGGAAGTGTTATTTTCTCCTTCTCATAACACAAGAACAAGGGGGTCACCAAATGAAATTAATAGGCAGCAGGTTTAAAACAAAAAAAAGGAAGTATTTTTTCACACAACACACAGTCAACCTGTGGAACATTTTGCCAGAGGATGTTGTGAAGGCCAAGACTATAACAGGGTTCAAAAAAGAACTAGATAAATTCATGGAGGATAGGTCCATCAATGGCTATTAGCCTGGATGGGCAGCGATGATGTCCCTAGCCTCTGTTTGCCAGAAGCTGGGAATGGGTGACAAGGAATGGCTCAGTCAATGATTACCTGTTCTGTTCATTCCCTCTGGGGCACCTGACCAGGGGTGAAAGTAAAATTTCACTCTTACCGGTATGGGGGGGTGGCAGCTTTGCGGCCCCCCCTCCCGCAGGAAGGGGTGGGGCCTCAGGTGGAAGGGGTGGGGCTGGGGGTTCAGCGTCCCCCAGCCAGCCCGCCCACGTCACTCAGGGCTCCAGCGGCGATTTAAAGGGCCCGAGGCTCCAGCCACTGCCATGGTAGCAGCAGCAGCCAGAGCCCTGGGCCCTTTTCAATCGCCAGCCCCAGAGTAGCTGCTCCGTTTGCCCCATCCCCTCTTCCCCCCCCCCCCCCCCCCCCCCCCCCCCCCCCCGTCGGCAGCTGGGGGGACGGGGAGGGGCAGGGACGTTAAAGCGCTGACAGGGCCACCGATGGGGGGCGCAAAAGCAGCAGCGCTTTAAGCAGGGTCCTTTAAAACGCTGCCATGGCAGCGCTTTAAAGTCAGCGGTACGGGCTGATACAGGTGGCCACTTTTTACCGGTACACTGTACCAGCCCGTCCCGCCTTACTTTCACCCCTGCACCTGACATTGGCCACTGTCGGAAGACAGGATACTGGGCTAGATGGACTTTTGTTCTGACCCAGTATGGCTGTTCTTATGCTAAAGAAGAAGATGGGGAAACTGCTGCTACAGAAGAGAAAATCCCTGTTGGAAATAACCTCATGGAAGGTTCAGCGAGGAAGGAAACAGTCAACTGACATTTCTGTCATCCAATCAGGACTCTCGATTCCCCAGTGGTTATAGAGAACCATGGCACGCTTAGCAAGGTAAAAGTGGTTCAGGACAGTGGGAAATTAAGAGCACTGATTGGCTCTACAGGGAATCGGAATATAGGCCAATGCCTTCTGCTAAGGGCTACCGGACCTATTGTGGTTTAACCATTCTCCCCACTGAACCAGTTAGCTCACCAGGTACAGATGTTATGCATGGAACCTGCAGGATCGAAGACTTAATCCTGTTGATACTGAATACATATGGAGTTAATAGCCACAAAATCTGGGTGTGCAGAACCACGCTATTTTATAAAGCCAGAGGCTCCCATCATGAATGATACATAACCCAGTGAATGGGGAGGCACCTGCCCCTGAAAGTTATGTATATGCAGACTGGACTGGAGAGGCATTGCTGTACCCACAGGAAATATTCTGTGTCTAGCCTTGTACCATACCTGAACCAGACTCCAAAAATAAGTGTTGGTTCTGTTCTGTCTTTGTTAGCTTGTTTTACATAGAATCATTATACCATGTCAGGCTGGCAGACCAGACTTATTTTCCTACATGTTATGTACAATGAAGAGATAGATGGCTAGCTTACATTTAAAGATACACAAGAGTTTTCAGATCCAGGAACATCCACTATTCCCCACCAGAGTCTGGACAATCCCAAAGCTTGACTAGATCTCACGCATGAAACTGGGTTTCTGGCATTTACTGATGCTCCATGTCTATTTCCAGACAACACAGAATAGGCAGAGGAAGATCTCAGCATTATACATTTTTTATTTAAAATCCAGATTCTGGGGAAAGTGGAAACAGAAATACAAAGAGGGGGGAAGGAAGAGATTATGAAATTTCTCTAAAGTGAGTGCACAACTGGTTGAAAGACCATACTCAAAGAGTAGTTATCAATGGTTCACTGGGATGATGCATCTAGTGGGATCCCACAGGGGTCAGTCCTGGGGCTGGTGGTACTATTCAATATTTTAATTAATGACTTGGATAATGGAGTGGAGAGGACGCTTATAAAATCTGTCCATGACACCAAGTGGGAGGGGTTGCAAGCACTTTGGAGGACAAGGTTAGAATTCAAAATGATCTTGATAAATTGGATAATTGGTCTGAATTCAACAAGATGAAATTCAATAAAAACAAGTGAAAAGTACTACACTTAGGAAGGAAAACTAATGCACAACTACATAAAGGGAATAACTGATTGGTAGTAGTATTGCTGAAAAGGATCTGGGGATTATACAGGATCACAAACTGAATATGAGTCAATAATGTGACACAGTTGCGAAAAAGGCTAATATCATTCCGGGGTGTATTAACCGGAGTGTTGTACGTTAAATACAGAAGGTAATTGTCCTGCTCTACTTGGCACTAGTGAGTTTTCATCAGGAGTACTGTGTCCAATTCTAGGAGTCACAATTTTTGGACAAATTGGAGAGAGTCCAGAGGAGAGCAGCAAACATGATAAAAAGTTTAGAAAACCTGAGCTATGAGGAAAGGTTAAAAAACTGCACATATAGTTTTGAAAAAAGACGACGGAAGGGGGACCTGATAACAGTCTTCAAATATGGTCAGAGCTGTTAAAAAGATGACAACGATCAGTTCTTCTCCATGTCCACTGAAGGTTGGATAAGAAGTAAGGGGCTTAATCTGCAGCAAGGAAGATTTAGGTTAGATATTAGGACAGACTTTCCAACTATAAGGGTGGCTAAGCTCTGAAATAGGCTTCATGGGGAGGTTGTGGAATCCCTGTCACTGGAGATTTTTATGGACAAGCACCTATCAGGGATAGTCTAGGTCAGTGGTCCCCAACCTTCTTGTGGCCAGTAGCACATTCATGTTTTCAGAAGAGTGTGGCGGGCGCCAACAATTTTTCAAGGCTTATTTTGTATTTGTACATTAAATAATATGAAAAACATCATATTTAAAATGACATAATATATTAATCCAGAGAGAAGAGAGAAGCCGGAGAGAAGCCGCGAGGACAGAGAACACCGGTGCCCGCAGCCCCGGAGTACTCTGTCCCCAGCAGGCGCGGGGTCCCAGCTTCTCTCCCCTGCTGGGCACTAGGTGGCCCCGCACCTGCCTGGGACCGAGAACACCTGCGCCCGCAGCCTGAAGCCCCGGAGTTCTCTGTCCCTGGCAGGCACGGGGCCGCGGCTTCTCTTCCCTGCTGGGCACTAGGCGGGCGCACATAAATGCTCCGGCGGGCGCCATGGCGCCCGCGGGCACCACGGCGCCCGCGGGCACCACGTTGGGGACCACTGGTCTAGGTTTTTTGGTCCTGCCTCAACACAATGGGCTGGACTTGATGACTTCTCAAGGTCCCTTTCAGCCCTATGTTTCTATGAGTCTATGATTCTCTGTAGTAGGGGCAAGGAGAACACAGTGAAAAAATGCATCTTAGAGAACAAACCCTGAAGGTCAGTGTGGCATGCCCATGGGTGCCTAACTAATGTACTACCGAAGCACTGCGGGGCACAGACACAGGCAAACACGTTTTAGCAAATTGGAAAACCATAAAAGTCTATTATAGCAAATCAAACAGCAGTCAGCATGACAGCCATTAGCCTGAAATGAATACACGGGAACTTAATGAGGTCTGTCAAGGCCAGCTTGGTGAATTAAGTTGCCAATTCTAGCTGGATTCCCCTTCCTTTACAGACTTGAAAGCATCCGTGCTGCCTCATTAGAGTTCGACAAGTGAATTGCAGATAAAATGGATAATTGCACTGGAACAGCATAGTGAGGGGTTCGGGGAGAGACACCCCTCCTTCCACAAACACAAACACCTGCACAGGTGACTGTGATGTAATTAAGACATGACAGGCACTGAAGACCACTATGCCACAGGCACCGTACAAAAGCATAAGGCAAAGAGGCATGATTGCCAGTCCAATAATCAGTGCAACACACGGAGCTTAACGTTAAAGGGTGCATTTGCTTCCCCACTAATCCCACTCACACATTCCCTCACTCACACCCTGCACTACACAGCTCATGTCCAAATAATTTACATTCTTGAAACAAATGGGCTTCATAAGGCACTGGTATACCTATTCAGAAGCAGTACCTTTAAAGGGTGTTTTTTCACGTTCCATTTATTTATGCACATTATTTTTGAATTCTCTATTGCCATACAATGGTGGTAGGCTTAAACAGCCCTTCCCCTGCTGCTCCATCTCTTAGCTGGGACCACTACTACCAATATGTTCATTTATCTCAAAATAAATACAGGAATAGAACCAGGGAAAACCCTCAATATCTACAAAGTGTGCCAACAGCTAATCTAGGGGAAATCGCATTTGCATTACTGTTAGCCCAGTCTCCCTCCCCAACTTCACAGTCCCATTTGTTCATTTTGTCTGTTCACGTCTGGTTTCAAACTTGGATCATAAGCTCTTTAGGGCAGGGATCATCTCTGACTATTAGTAACCTCACTGTTTATCAAAAGCAATATCATACAGGAGTTTGCTAATACCCCTCACAGCTGTGTCCCATAGCAACAATGTGTCTATATTCCTTGGAACTACTGTCGTTTTAGTGGAACGTTGGGCACTTCAAAGTAACATACCTAGCATGAAGCAAAGCCACCCTTTTGTGCCAGGGGCCTGATTTTCCAAGGTGAAGAGAACTTACACCTCCCTGTGAAGTCATTGGCAGCTATAGGCATTCAGTACCAGGTGACAGTAGCAGCACACAGCTAAACAACACACCCAATTGTCAGCTTTAAAAATGAGAAGGTATCTCTCTTGCTTGCTCTATTCTGGCCAGTAGGTGGGCTTGTGACTCTTCCCCCTAGGATTTCCACCTGAACAGGGATGGACTGATAGGCTTTGGAAAATGTAATGTGATACTGTGGTGGGAAGAAGGGCATGTTCTTGCCAACCCAAAGTTCCTACAAAATGAAAATACCCTCCAAAAAAAAGCGTAAGCTTGAAGCCAGACTGTGGCCTCCCAAGGGCCCCAGAACCTGTAGTATAATAAGCTAGAAGTGACTCCACCAGCAGTGTTATGGAGGAAAGGAGGACAAACAATAGCGATGACTTTTCTAGCATACTGATACCTTTAGAAGGTCCTATTGGATTCAAAGAAGCACCCCCTCCCCTTTTCTCAGTACTTTACCACACATTAAAAAGGCACCACGGAAATGTTATCTCCTGGTAGAAGAACAGAAGTGTTTTCAGGACACTGGCTGAATGATGAGTATGTGGCTCATTACCTCTGATCCATGTCCTTGCTTAAAGATCATGGATAGAGATTACAAATTGGCACATGAACACACTTAATTACATTAGGCCAATTTCCAAAAAAGCATGAGCTCTGAAAACTAAGTTTCAATGTTGGTCCATTATGGGTAACACGATGCCAACTACAACCAAATCCAGCAAGATGGGCTGAAAGACCCCTCACTGCAGAGCAGGTGACTCTTATCCAGAAGAGGCCAGCAGAGAAAGAGTGTGACAGATTTTTTTTTTTTAATCTCTTCCAGCACTGCTGCCACAATGCCTTTTTCCCAATCGAGTTTAACGTTCACATCCATTCCTGAACCTTGGCCCTCCTTCCTCGATGCCAGTAAGTTAAATCTTCATCCTTCCATATATCTGAATTTATGATCTTAGTTCTCAAGATGGAGGTGACAAGTGAGAGGAGAAATGGCATGGCTGCTCCAGCTATATAAATATAGGAGCTTAATCTAGCGTTAATTCCAGATGGGTACAGAAATGCAGTTTCCATTCATTTCTTCATGACCAGGAGGGAGCCCTCTCTCTAACACACACCATAAAATATTTTAACAGGTTTTTATGGGGTGATGTTGGGATAGGGAAGGAGAGAACATTCTCTTATAGTCTTACCTGTGTTCCAGGGGGGAGTACGGTGCTTCTGTAGATAGGAAAATAGTTTGAAAAGGAGGAGAGCAATAGAAAACAAGGGTCTAGGTGTTCAAGGATTTAGGTGAAGTTGCCTAAAAGCCAATTTCCTCCTCTCCCATATCCTAGAGTGGCCTTCTGGAGACAGGACATGCAGTTCTAACATGGATTGCTCGCTCACTTCGCAGACCAACTAAAATAACCTCCCCTTCAGACATATCACCGTACAGAGGATCTGCAGGATGGAGATCCAGTCACTCCTCATTCATTTCAACAGATCTGGGCATACAAAGGGAGCAGGGAATGGGTAATACAAGTATTGCTGACTTTTTTTTAAAGTTTACACTCTAAAAAGGAAAAGAAATGCCTCTGACACACTGTCATTCTCAAAGGGGTGTTTCAGATTATTTGTTTCACATAGAAACAGACAAAGCAAATGGGAGACAAACTTCAGGCCAATTTATCACGAGCAGCCTAATGAAGGAAACTCACCCACACAGGAGAGGGACAGTGAAAGATCCAAGCTCCAGCACAGCAGGGAGCCTGTAGCCAGCATATTAACCAAACATTTGTAATCCAATAATTTGTACTTCTCAATTACCAAAGACTGCTCAGTTTCACATACACTGATGCACTCCTTTATCTGCACACAGATGCATGCTCCAGGAATAACAAGGGGCTGCCCGGGGTCAGACAGGGAGAGGGCTCCCCTAGTCTGGGAATAGCAGGGCCCAGCATCAGACAGGGAGAAGGCTCCATCAGTTCATTTCTCCATTTCAAAACTGTTAATCATTTGACTAAGACTAGTACAAGCCATGGTGCAGCTTGTCGGTCTCCATCCTCTCCCTCACTAAACACTGGCTGCTAGGCTGTACCCAACAATCCTGAAATCAGCCCGAAATCTCCAGAGCGAGAAGCTCCTTGATCATTCTACTTGACTGATTTTACACAACTTTATACAAGTTTAGCGACCATATAGGAGCTATCTTCTTCCTGGCAGCCAGCATGGCCAAGCCACCCTGGAAGGAGCGTGACAGTCTTCTCCTGGGGAGAAGAATCTCATCACTACAGAGAGGTCTACAAGGAGACTAAATAGCTGAGAGGGCAGAGCCATTCAGGCAGAGCTTTCCCAGAATTTGCCACTAATCTAAAAAGGCTTAAGGGAACATTTACTTCTACACAAAATTACCTCCATGGAGACGCCTCTTCCTTTGTCCCCAAAAGAAAGCAGAAGCAAAAACCAGATTCCTATTTTCAGCTGCTTTCAATCTTCACTCTTTCCCAAAGCTTGCTCCTAAGTTAAAGCCCCACATGGAGTGTGTGTTACATTTCTTTGAGCTCACACCCCACTCCTCCACCTGCCTTTTCCCAACAGATATACTCTGCCTCTGGAGCGTTATCACTCTGCTACTACCCATTGGAAACAAATGGCCTAGACTTTCAGGGATTTCATCCTTCACTGAACCCCAACGACAGGACAGGTGGAAGAGACCAAACACCCCAGGGAGCCATCACCATCACCATACAGATGGACAGAGAGCTCCGCTCCTTTTACAATTAACTGAAACAAATGGGCAAGCTCTGCCCATAAGAAGAAAAAGTGTCCAGGGAAAAGGTCTCTCCAGAGGAAATCCAGGCTCCTACCTCTGCAATGCGAACACTGTAGGGCTGATTGTGAAACCTCGGAACATTGTCATTCACATCTCCCACTTGGATATTCACTGTCCCCTTGATCACCTGTGGCCAGAAGGATAAAAACATACAGCTGGCATTAGGCTACTGGGTATTTTCTTCATTCTCAAAGGATTTCACAGAAGGGACAGATGTAAAATTGAAGATCCAGGCAGGAAGAGACTAAAACTTCAGCAGCTGTCACTCCCCTAGAGCCACAGCTCCTGTACATCATTCTCTTTAGATCTCCAACAGCCTGAGGTTCAATGGGACTTACAATGCCCCCTGCTGGTAGATGCTGGGACTAAAGTACTTCTCCATTCTCCAGTAACCAGTGCAGCCACTCCACTCCTTACAGCTCCCCTTCTAGGAGACGGTAGCATTGTAGTTGCAACATCTCCTGAGCCAGTGCTTCTCTATTACTCCCTGCAGCGCCACAGCTTTTATGTAACGGTAAAACGACTTGCATCTGTATTTCTACATCATGGCCTACAGTGCTCTCCTGTTCACTCTCTAATGCCCCTTTCGGGGAGAGGCTGGGATTGCAGTGGCTGTGAACTCCTCAACAGCCGGTGTTCTCCCGGTCCCACTCCATGCTTCTCTGGTCTCAGATCACGAAATGAAAAAAGTCACACTTACCCCCTGGCTGTCACTGACAGAAAATTCAACCGTGAATTCTGACTTAGTCTGAAATGAAAAGAGAAGAAAAACATATAATTAGAGGTACTGTAGCATTTATCAGTGGATGGCAGGCTTTGAACTTTAGCCGAGTATTATTACATGCAAAATACTGTCGTGGCCTTGAAGAGAACAGGGAGGGGTCAGAAGCCCACTTACATACATTGTATATGAGTGCAATTGCTCAGAAATATTAACCACATGGGGCTCCTGTACATTATCTGTACACAAGAGGCAGCTCTTCCCCTGTGTCAATAGGTGGCAGGTATTGAAGCAGCCAGCTTGCCAACTGGCAGCCGAGTACTCTAACCAGAGGCGGGTACTTCATGAAAGCCATACAGATCAAAGAAATCTGCTGTTTAACCTCCTTTGTTGTGCCCACCCCCTCCAGCATTATTCCGGCATATGTTGTGACCCTGGCAACAACGGCTGTTTGCAATGGCAGTGAGGAGGAGTAAGCGAGGGAGAGACAGACCTCCTCTAGGACAGGGGTTCCCAAGCTGTAGCCCATGGACCACTAGTGGTCTGTAGAGAGCTGCCTGTCCTCTTTGGTTCCAGCACAAATGTGAGAGGGAGATGAAATGAAGAGTAAATGCAAACAATATGAGGAAGAAGAACAGGAGTACTTGTGGCACCTTAGAGACTAACAAATTTATTTGAGCATAAGCTTTCGTGGGCTACAGTCCACTTCTTCGGATGCATAGAATGGAACATACAGTAAGAAGATATTTATACATACAGAGAACATGAGAAGGTGGAAGTAGCCATACCAACTGTTAGAGGCTAATTAATTAAGAGAAGCTATTAACAGCAGGGGAGAAAAACTTTTGAAGTGATAATCATGATGGCCCATTTCGGACAGTTGACACGAAAGTGTGAGGCTGCTTCAACATGGGGAAATAGATTCAATTAGTGTAATGACCGAGCCATTCCCAGTCTCTGTTCAAACCTAAGTTGATTGTATCTAGTTTGCATATCAATTCAAGTTCAGCAGCTTCTCGTTGGAGTCTGTTTTTGAAGCTTTTTTGTTGCAAAATTGCCACCTTAACGTCTGTCACTGAGTGATTAGGGAGGTTGAAGTGTTCTCCTACTGGTTTTTGAATGTTATGATTCCTGATGTCAGATTTGTGTCCGTTTATTCTTTTGCGAAGAGACTGTCCGGTTTGGCCAATGTACATGGCAGAGGGGCATTGCTGGCACATGATGGCATATATCACATTGGTAGATGTGCAGGTGAACGAGCCCCTGATGGCATGGCTGATATGATTAGGTCCTGTAATGGTGTCACTTGAATAGATATCTGGACAGAGTTGGCAGCGGGGTTTGTTGCAAGGGTAGGTTCCTGGGTTAGTGTTTTTGTTGTATGGTGTCTGGTTGCTGGTGAGTATTTGCTTCAGGTTGGGGGGCTGTCTGTAAGCGAGGACAGGTCTGTCTTCCAAGATCTGTGAGAGTGAGGGATCATCTTTCAGGATAGGTTGTAGATCTTTGATGATGCGCTGGAGAGGTTTTAGTTGTGGGCTAAAGGTGACGGCTAGTGGCGTTCTGTTATTTTCTTTGTTGGGCCTGTCCTGTAGTAGGTGACTTCTGAAGGGGCTCCGACCTGTAGAGGCATGGTCAGTGTTATATGAAAACTCTGCGTACGGCAGGAGTCTCGAGTGCTGAGGGGTTTGTCCCAGGGCATCTTGGTATGTGCACAGGAGTCTATTATAAGCTTGGACTTTGGGCTGCATGTGAGGCCATCATTAAAAACAGGCAACCATGAGGGAAATATTAAGGTAGCCAAAGTGTCCTGCCAATGGAGCATCATGGCACAGCCATAGCACCTCCAGTTAGGGATGTCCCAGGGGGGACATATATGCACTTGTTGAAGTATGTTCTCCTATCCCACACGGAACAATGCATCTTAGCCCCTAATGGCATAGACTGTGTTCCTTGGGCAAGCAGGGTCTTCTTTTGAGGCAGACCGGATGAGGGAGAGTACGTCTTGCTGAATTGTGACTTTGACAAAATTACTCTGTTTGAGGAGGTAGAGAGGTTGAGAACTAGGTTCCTTGTTTTCCAAGTAGTCGGTGGCGGCGATCCCTTGAGGTCGAGGATGATCTCTTTCACAGGTTTTATTTTTCATGGGTCCTTTGGTGACTGAGGAGTCCAGCTCTTGAGCCACAGGCTCATTGGCAGACATTGCAGGTGGTGTTGGAAAACAGGGTTGGGCTACGATTGTTGTGTGACAGTGGTCTTTCCTCTCTTTTCTGGCATTTTTCTGCGACCAGGGCAAGGCAATTTTCCTCAAAAGTAGACGTTCCCTCTCTGACAAGTCTTCACCAGTTATTCCTATCCTGGTCTGCTGTCTCCCAGTGTGTTGTGTCGATGCCACAGCTCTTGACATTTATCTTGAGGGTGTCTTTAAAGCGTTTCTTTTGGCCTCCCCATTTCCTTTCTCCTTTGGTGAGTTGGGCATACAGCAGTTGTTTTGGTAAGCGTACATCAGGCATGCGCACACAGTGCCCGCTCCACCTCCGCTGGTGCAGTATAATCAGGTCCTCAACACTGAAGATGTTGGCCTCTGTGAGGACACTGACATTGCTTGATCCCTCTTGCAGAGGAAGTACTTCCAGAGTCCCAGTGTGGCTTCAGACCTTCACGAGGCACAACCGACATGATTTTCGTAGCCAGGCAGATCCAGGAAAAATGTCAAGAACACCACCAGGAGCCGTATATGGCCTTTATCGATCTGACCAGATCTGACCAGATCAGAAACCTTCGATTCTGTCAGCCATGAGGCTCTTGGGAAAATCAAGTCAAAGTTTGGCTGCCCAAGCAAATTTATCACCATTGTAAGACTCCTCCGCGACGCTGAATCCATCCTGTGCAGTGGCTCTACCTCTGAGCCCTTTGTCATAAGAACTGGTGTAAAACAAGGTTGTGTACTGGCACCCACACTTTTCTCCATTTTCTTAGTAGCTATGAAAACACTAACCCAAGACCATCTACCGCAGGGCATTGGTGTCCAATATTGGATTGACGGCAACCTCTTCAACCTTTCTTGTCTCCGTGCCAGAACTAAAGTAATATTGGCAACAATAACCGAACTCCAGTTCGCAGATGATTGTGCTGTAGTTGCACACTCAAAGGAGGATCTTCAAACAGCCCTTAATTGCTTCTCTGAAGCTTACAACAGCCTTTGCTGAACATCAGCAAAACAAAAGTTCTCCACCAGCCAGTCCCCGATCAATCATCAGACCCAGCAAGGAAGATCTACAGTGACAAAGAAGAGCTGGAAAATGTAGAATACTTTGCCTATTTGGGCAGCCATTTCCCACAGAGGGCAGACATAGATGTTGAGATTCAGCACAGAATTCGCTGTGCCAGCCTTGCCTTTGGCAGACTGCCTTTCTGGGTGTTCAACAATCACAACACATACTAGACTTCTAGTTTATAAACCGGTGGTAATCGCAACTCTCCTCTACTGCCGTGAGACTTAGGTGACTTCCAGGTTTTTCAGGTGTTTTCTGTAACGCCAGCACCAGCACTTCAGAAGAGCCTCAACATAAAGTGGGAGGATCATCACACTAATGTCAGTTTCCAAGTAGTATTCCTCCTTTCGTAATAGTGTTAGCTTTCCCATTTCAGTTTCCCAGGCAGTAGGTAGTTGTAAACTTGAATTGAGAGAACAACATGGCTCATTTTAACTGCCTCTGGTTCAAAGCATGGGCCTTGTGAAGGTACTCAAGATACTTGTGCTCTGTAAAAACCTGTACTGGGTGCTGAGCTCCCTCAAGGTGATGACTCCATACTTCAAATACGGTTTTGCTCCTAGTCCAGTATTTCATAGTCCATCTCTGTGGGGGTGAGTTTTAGAGAGTAGAATGCAGAAGAGTACAGAACTGACTGTGGTCCAAATCGCTGTGAGTGCTGCCCCAAGACCTACGTTGGATGCGTCTGCTTCCACTGTAAAAGGGCACATTGGGCCAGGGTGTGCCAGAATCAGGGCTATGGTGAAGGTGGTCTTGAACTGGTCCAAAAGCAAGCTGGGCTTTAGGCAGCCACATGAATTGAATGGCTCTAGGAAGGAGGAAAGTCAGTGGGGCTATTTGTTTAGAGAAGTTGGCGATGAATTGCCTAGAAAAATTCATAAAGCCTAGGAAGCACTGAAATCCTTGGAGGGTCCACCTCTGCTGTCCGGTTGTGGATGGCTTTCACCTTCTTCAGGTCCATTTGAATGTCCTCCGGGGAGATGATGTTGCATAGAAATTCAATGGTGGTCTGCTCGAAGGTGGACTTCTGTAGTTTGACTTACAAACGATGCTTCCATAGTCTCTCCAGGACAGACCAGACATGATGTCAGTGCTGCTCAAGGTTCTCAGAAAACACCATCAAGGTAGATGATCACATACTGGTCCAGGATGTCCCTGAACACATCACTTAGGAAATGTTGAAATGTTGCAGGGTGAGGTATTGGTTAATCCAAATGTCATTACTAAGTATTCAAAGTGCCCATATTGGATATGAAAAGTGGTTTTCCATTCATCCCTAGGTCTTATTCACAGTAGATTGTATATCCCTCAAATATCTAGTTTAGTGAAGATCCTGGTAGTCTTCAGGTGGTCCAACAATTCCGGGATGAGGGGCAGGGAGTACTGGTTTTGACTAGTCACCTGTGTCAATGGACGATAGTCTACACACAGGTATAGTGACCTATCCTTTTTTCTTTTCTTTTGCACAAAGAGGACTGGTGTCCCCACTGGAGAGGTGGATCTCTGAATGAAGCCCCTGAAAAGACTTTCCTGGTTATACGCGCATGGGTACCTCTAGCTCTGGTTTAGACATGGTGTATATCCGTCCACAGGGCACCTTTCCCCTGGGTTATAGGTCTATTGGACAGTCATAGTCCCTGTGTGGGAATAACGAATCCACATTTTTCTTTCCAAACACATCCAGGTAGTTTTGATACTTGGGGAGCCCGAGGTTCTGGTTTGGAGCTGCTCCCTTCTGATTAGCCCCTGTTGTCCAGGGTTTCACTTCTGTCATCTCTGGAGGGACTGGATGGGGTTGGGAGTGGGCAACGCTGATCTGAGCAAACTTTCAGGACAAGGCGGTGAGTGACCTATGTGCACTGGTCAGTTACCAAGTTGAAGGCAGGAGAAGAGTAGAGGGGTCAGGATTGAGTCCGGTCAGGATACCAAGAAGTCAGGGTCAGGTGCCAAGTTGCAGATAGCAGAGTCGGGGACAAACTATGGTCAGAAGCTGGACTATAGGGTCCTCAGCAAGGCAAGGTCTGGAGCAGAAGTCACTAGTTAGTTCTGCCTCGTTACCTACCCTGGATTTCACAATCGTGATCTACTGTAATGTTAATAAAAAATTAAATTAACACTAACTGCCAGAGAGCATAGCACTCAAAGGCTCAGGGAAGATTACGTGCTCAGCCTGTCCCCTTTTAAGCCTACACTTCTAGTTCAATTTTCACTTCTAAAGAAAATCTGAACCTGCATTTAGGATCTTATTTAAAGAGATACTGGGTATCACTATTCATATTGACTTCAACTGTGTGTACACGGCTTCTTCTCTCAAGATCAGGCACTTGGATACTAAAATTGGCATAATCTCATACATAAATGACCATTTTACATACTCACAGTCAATGCCTATTTGAGTGCCTAAATGCAAAGGATAGATGTCCTATTTAGGTGCTCATCTTTGAAAGTTGAGCTTTGCTGGTCCCTTGGCTGCTGCATCTCCCTTGTTTCTGATGAGAGGGAGGATGAGTTCATATGATGAAGTCACTGGACTGGAACTCAAGAGATTTTGAATCTCTTCCTGCTCTGCCATAGATTTCCTGTGTGACCTTGAACAAAGGACTTAATCTTCCCTGTGTCTCAGTTCCCTATCTATAAAACCGAGAAAGTACTTCCCTACCTCACAGAAGCGTGTGAGGCTAAAATCCACTAATGCTGGTGAGCTGCTCCGATACCATGACCTCACAATTGCTGGCATCAAACTCCCAAATCTTCCCGTATTCAAAGTGGTCACCATCTTCCATTACTTTCAATAGGCCTGAAACCAAACAGTCTTTAGTCAAGATGGCCACCATTTCCCTGCAGTTTTGCATATGGAAGCAAGGCTGCCCTTAGTGAAGATGACTATCTCCTTCCATTGTCTTCAATGGAATTGAAGTCAAGGTGCCCTCAGGGGAAGGTGTCTGAACATGTTATGAGTGAGGGGCTGACCAGGAGTTATGAGGAGATGGGGGAATGTGAGAAGCAGGAGGGGACTGAGAAGTTGCAGGGGAGAGTTCAGGGAGTTCTAGAAAGTTCAGGGAGATGTTGGGTGCGTGAGGGTCTTGAAGAGACAAGGGGAATCAGTGTGCAAGGAGGGAAACTGAGGGCTTGCAGAGGAATATAGGATGCAGGTGGAGACTGGGAGGAGGGGAGGCTGCTTGTGTCAAGGAGTTGGAGTGTTTGTGAATTTTTTCAGATTAGCCTTGTAACAAATCCCACGTGGGTCGTGGTTGGGGAGAGCCTGTATGTATGTATATGACTGGATTTAGGGGGAGAGGAGTCTGCATATATGAACTGATCCTGGGGGCATCAGCAAGTGTTTATGCATTGGCTTGATTGTGAGGGCAAGTCTTGTGTGTGTGTGAGAGAGAGAGAGAGGGAGAGATTTTGGGGGCGCAGGCAGGAGTGTGTGTGATTTCCGGAGGCAGGGAAGAAGTGTGTGAGAGAGCTTCTGGTGAGGTAAGCAGGAGAGTGTGTGTAAGAAGATGAAGGTGAGAAGAGAGTACAGAGCTGGGAGTGGGGAGCATGAGAGAGGAAAAGAGCATTAGAGGGAGAAGGAAGGAGAGATTACAAAGTGGGAAGAAGAGAAACCCACATAAGAAAAGCAAGGTGGAGGGGCGCAAAGGAAATATATCAATTCTTGCACAATGTAGGAAAATGAGATGGAGGGGCAAAAAGACAGAGGGCAAACTAATATAATAAATAGCAGTAGAAAGGGAACGAACAGTGAAAGGGAAAAGAACAAATGAGAGGGAGACAAAGTAAGCTTTAAAAGATTTACTGAATAGAAAGAATTAGATGCAAAATAATGCAATAAATAACTAAGACTAAAAAGGGATGTTATTGAAATGAGCTGTGGGGACAGAAATTGGGCTGGGGGCAGCCCTGTCTGTCTGTCTGTCTGTCCTGTCTCTTCCCTGGCTTATCCTTTTCTATGTTCAACAAAATCTGATCTTGGTCCCCATTCCCCAACTTTTTTTCCCTGTGGTTGCACTTGTGGGTGGAGAGGGTGGGAGAAGTGGTGATGAAAAAGCTGATGTGGGAGAGTCTTGCAGCAAGGAAAATTGATCTCTCTCCTGTGTCCTTGGCATTTGAGCTGCTAGACTGGCTACAGGCATTGCCCCGAGGCCTTCTCAGATTGCATTACCTGAGCCTTCCTGGAGGGGAATGTATGCTTTGGTAAACTATCCCTGAAACCCCCTCCAAGGTAAACCGCTATCCTGGTGTAAGAGACGGTAAGTTGCAGTTTGAGGAACCAGCGCCTCCTGGCTATCCCTGAGCTTCCTTACTAAGAATAAATCAACCAAGTCTGTAGCACATAGAATCATTCCAAGCTTGCTTTCAGATCCTTCCTATGCAATGCTTCCAGAACACTTGTCACTCCACTCATACAGCAGTAGTGGTTAGGGAGCAGTGAAGCTGTAAAAGGAGGAATCGGAGAAGGAAAGGAATTGTTCGATGGCTGGATGGGACTTGGGTTAAATGAAACCAGATGGTACCCAGGTAACAGATAGTTCTGTTGTAATATTTTATGTCACACTCCACAGCCCCACATGATTTCTTTGTCAAGATTTTATGGCCCTCAAATGGGACAATCCCTGGTGGAAAAGAGGTGGTCTGGAAGGAAAGTTCCTCCCCACCTTCTTCTTAAGCATCCAATGCCAGCCATTGTTTGGAGGCAGGACACTAGAGTTGGCAGACCAGTAACCTGATCCAGCTTAGAGAAAACATTCTCTATTCCTGTATAGAAGATGTCGATGCACTCACATCCAGAAGCCAGTGGGGTGGGGATGATACATAGGGAGGGAGAAGTGGTATGGAAAACCAAAAGTTTATGGAAAATTGATGGGACTTCACAGGTCCCTTGTCTCTAATCTGTAAACTAGGGCAGAGAAATGGGGACTTTGCTTCCCCTTTACTCTTTAGAGTCCTTCTGGATTAAAGTCAGGATCACAGGGTCAGTGCTGGGTTTTCATTTAATTAGTTTTGTTAGACTAAACTGTTGAATTAACTGGGATGCTGAGAGGCATAGGGCATTTGACTTCTCTAGCCCTTTCCCCTGTGTGGGGCCTCAAACCTTTGTATACTGCAGACCACATCTTGTTAGAGAGCTTGTCTCATGGACACCTCCCCTGGCATTCCGAGTCGCAGAACATCCCGGCAGTTGCAGTGTGTCAGAGTAATATTAGGAAAGCAGTGCTGTATTTTAGCAGACTTTAGTGAGATAAGTGTGGTGTCCTTTTTGATAAAACTTCCTCATATTGACAGGTTTCAGAGTAGCAGCCATGTTAGTCTGTATCAGCAAAAAGAACAGGAGTACTTGTGGCACCTTAGAGACTAACAAATTTATTTGAGCATAAGCTTTCGTGGGCTACAGTCCACTTCTTCGGATGCATAGAATGGAACATACAGTAAGAAGATATTTATACATACAGAGAACATGAGAAGGTGGAAGTAGCCATACCAACTGTAAGAGGCTAATTAATTAAGAGAAGCTATTAACAGCAGGGGAGAAAAACTTTTGAAGTGATAATCATGATGGCCCATTTCGGACAGTTGACACGAAAGTGTGAGGCTGCTTCAACATGGGGAAATAGATTCAATTAGTGTAATGACCGAGCCATTCCCAGTCTCTGTTCAAACCTAAGTTGATTGTATCTAGTTTGCATATCAATTCAAGTTCAGCAGCTTCTCGTTGGAGTCTGTTTTTGAAGCTTTTTTGTTGCAAAATTGCCACCTTAACGTCTGTCACTGAGTGATTAGGGAGGTTGAAGTGTTCTCCTACTGGTTTTTGAATGTTATGATTCCTGATGTCAGATTTGTGTCCGTTTATTCTTTTGCGAAGAGACTGTCCGGTTTGGCCAATGTACATGGCAGAGGGGCATTGCTGGCACATGATGGCATATATCACATTGGTAGATGTGCAGGTGAACGAGCCCCTGATGGCATGGCTGATATGATTAGGTCCTGTGATGGTGTCACTTGAATAGATATGTGGACAGAGTTGGCAGCGGGGTTTGTTGCAAGGGTAGGTTCCTGGGTTAATGTTTTTGTTGTATGGTGTGTGGTTGCTGGTGAGTATGTGCTTCAGGTTGGGGGGCTGTCTGTAAGCAAGGACAGGTCTGTCTCCCAAGATCTGTGAGAGTGAGGGATCATCTTTCAGGATAGGTTGTAGATCTTTGATGATGCGCTGGAGAGGTTTTGGTTGGGGGCTAAAGGTGACGGCTAGTGGTGTTCTGTTATTTTCTTTGTTGGGCCTGTCCTGTAGTAGGTGACTTCAGAAGTAATTGGCTAATTACAGGTTCCACCCCCGTTTTCACCAGGCACTACCAGCAGCCTCCCTGAATCCAGCGGCCACCAATGGGTCCAAAAGATCCACGTCATTCAGGAGATGCTCAGGAACCATCTAGAAGAGGGAAAGAAGGCTTTCAAGAGGCATGTGGACCATCAGTGACAAGAAGCTCCAACATTTGCATTAGGCCAGAAGGTGTGACTCCCCACCAAGCATCTCCACACCAGTTGACCCTTCTGGAAATTGGTCCACCAGTTCCTGGAATCTTTCCTGGTATGCCAGCAGATCAACTCAAAAACAACAAGGCGTCCGGTGGCACCTTAAAGACTAACAGATTTATTTGGGCAGAAGCTTTCGTGGGTAAAAAACCTCAGTTCTTCAGATGCATGGAGTGAAAGTTACAGATGCAGGCATTATATAATGACACATGAAGAGAAGGGAGTACCTCACAAGTGGAGAACCAGTGTTGACAGGGCCAATTCGATCAGGGTGGATGTAGTCCACTCCCAGTAATTGATGAGGAGGTGTCAATTCCAGGAGAGGCAAAGCTGCTTTTGTAATGAGCACTCCCAGTCCCTATTCAAGCCCGAATTAATGGTGTTAAATTTGCAAATGAATTTTAGTTCTGCTGTTTCTCTTTGAAGTCTGTTTCTGAAGTTTTTTTGTTCAAGAATAGTTACTTTTAAATCTGTTATAGAATGTCCAGGGAAATTGAAGTGTTCATCTACTGGCTTTTGTATGTTACCATTCCTGATGTCCGATTTGTGTCCATTTATTCTTTTACGTAGGGACTGTCCGGTTTGGCCAATATACATGGCAGAGGGGCATTGCTAGCACATGATGGCATATATAACATTAGTATATGTGCAGGTGAATGAGCCCTTGATGGTGTGGCTGATGTGGTTAGGTCCTCTGATGGTGTCGCTAGAGTAGATATGGGGACAGAGTAGGCAACGAGGTTTGCTACAGGGATTGATTCCTGGGTTGGTGTTTCTGTGGTGTGGTGTGTAGTTGCTGGTGAGTATTTGCTTCAGGTTGGGGGGTTGTCTGTAAGCGAGGACTGACCTGCCTCCCAAGGTCTGTGAGAGTGCGGGATCGTTTTCCACTGCCCACTGATTGGCTCCATGCTGGTATATAAACCACAGCCCAGTCCAGACACACATTTGCAGAACTGGGTATCAACATAGCTCCTAACACTACCATGAGGTCTGGATCAAGGGTTCAGAGTACCAGAAGGCGATGCGTGCCCACCTTGCTATGGAAAGGCTCATTTAGGGCTGGACAAAAATTGTGCATTGAAAGTTTTTCCCAACAGAAAATTGGATTTTCAATTAAATGAACTTTCATCACATACAGTGTCGGCTGTCTCTGGAAAATTTCCATTGATTTTTTTTTTTAAATGAATGCCTAAACCTCAAAGTTACCACACAGGGAGAGCTCACTCTTCACAGGTAGGGCTTTGAGAAGGCTCCTGATCACCCCATACAAGCGGCAGACAGAAAGATGAGCAATAATTTCCATTCTGATGTTTGGTCAAGATCCTCTCCATTTGCCCCTGCCCTCCAGTTACAAGGTGCCTTCCATAGGGAATATTTCTGACAAAAAACACATCGAGGTGTAGCAGCAAATGACATTACCTCTCTGTCCAAGGGCTGCCTGAGCCATACAACTCCAGTCACGCTTTCCACTGCAAAGAACCTGCTGGCCTCCTCCCCGACCACACCAAACACAAGACGGTCGTTGTCTAGGTCCCGGGCAAGCAACTGGGTCACTGATGAGCCTAGAACAACATAAGTGAGAAAAAAGCAAGTGGATGAGAGGAAGAAAGGGAGGAAATGTCAGACTCATGGAACTTCTTATTGCCGAATGGCATTGTTCGTTTTTAGAAAGTCTGTGTTGCGGCCCCATCTCTGCTCACTTTAAAAATTTACCCTCAAAAGATATTTAAGTATGCTGCAATGTTTCAAACAAACAATCCATGCTCTAAGTAGCAAGGGTGGAATTGAGGATGGCTTTACTGCTCTCTTCAGCAGAGCTACCACTGCCATGCTGAGTCCACATTTCCTACAGCTGCACCCCTTGTAGGGAAGGAATTGTTGCATATGGGAAAGTTGAATTAGTTCAGTAAAAGTGGCAGCATCCAGCTGTGCCAATCACTAGAAACAGAGATAATCCATGCATCTTTTTGGGTAAAAATCTGCCAACAACATCCATCCTCAGAGCTGTCAGGCACTTTACTTTCATGTTGTTTAAGTTGTTGCTACTGAGTTTTAGTGCTTATGGAAGTAATAGGAACAATAATAATTGCTAGACTTGGACAACTGAACAGCTACTACGCATGCTTCCTTCACACAGTTCTGCCAGTGCATCCACTCTCATTTCAATCCTAGAGCCCCATTTCACCCATCTGCCAATGTCTCTCTCGGTCTTCACTGGCAACATGCTCTCGCTGCATTTCTGGGCCTTGAGCAGAGACTGCCAACAACACTAAATTTCAGGGTGTTTTTTGTGGACAGATATCCCCATAATCCCTAGTGGGTATCAGACTAATTTTCACTATGCTTGAGACAGAATTAGTACCCAAGAAACTGAACATGAAGCCCAGGAGGTTAGGCAGCAAAGGTGGCTTTAAACCACTTATGTGCCACTCAGATTCTGGGCTGCCTGGGCACATAGAGTGGCCCCCATAACAAATTACAGCAGCCTTGGGGGCTATTCTAATTTACAATAGCCTTACATAGGCTGCCCCACAGCTCAGAGCAGTCCAGCATCTCTAACACTCAATGATAGGGAGACAATTCCTCCCACACCCGACACACCTCCTCCTTCCATCCCTCCCTCCCTCCCTCTATGCCACGGGCCGCAAGGAAGGCAGCACAAGAACAGTTAACACATTAACAATCCCACGCTAAGACCACCACCACCAAACAAGGGGTGCACACACAGCCACTACTCAGGTGCTTCGCTAGTCACTGAGGCATGAGCATACAGCACGTTGTTTTTATACAGGAGGCTAGAGAGGGATAAATGTAAACATCTGTTGGAATGATCATAATGAGAGCAGATCTTCCTAGAGGATTTAGAGCCCAAATACCTCAGTAATGTGAAAGGAGTTAGGACAGGGCCATCATCAGTTGTCACCAAACCTGCAATTTTTATTACTTTTATCCATTTTTCAGCAATTATCCACTGCCAGAAGCCATCCTTTTCAGCATCTTGAATAGCTTAGCATAGTATTCATTGCCTCCGCTCACACCTCTCTTTGTGCATGTAATGGCAAGTGACCTTTCCTGAGTACATTAATTGAAGATGGACTTTTAATATTATATTTACGATTTTAAATGGTCTAACTGCCTGGAGTTGCTGCTGACTTCCTGCTGGTGTTAGATACATAGGATGTTGGGAACATAGGCTCTTCCTGCATTTCTCCTCATCCATCAAGTATATATCCTACGGTGACACCCTGTACCCCATGTTCACTACTTTTATTATTTATATTATATTATTATTTTATAAGGTTATGATGTATTTTGTACAAAGTATGCCTTGTGAGATATCATTTGAAAACTCAATCTGCTGAACATCACTGACCTGTTAAGATGTGTATAACAACACTGTATGTAAAGCTAGGAGATTTTACTGTATGATTGTTAGTGAAATATGTTATAGTTCTGGGTAATACGCACAAACCAATTTCTCAGAGACAAAGACACCCTAGCACGCCAGCAAGGTGCTAAAGGGCCATTACCTGTTTAATTGGCCATTTACCCGCTGGGGTGGGGGATAAACAAAATCTTTACATTTCCTCCTAGAAATGCTTCAACCCTCACATACACCAGAGACTGTTTGTCTGTACCCCAGTGGGGGGTAATCCTCAAAGAAGGGAGTGGGATATAAGAATGAAAGACAGTGAATTCCACCTCACCTCTTCCCTTCCATCTCTACACGTGGCAGATAGATCACTTAAAAGACAGAAGCAGCACCATTGAACTGGGGGAGTGGTCCTGGCCTGGAGATTTTCCAGCTAATAAAGAAAGCTGTAAGCTTTTGGTGAGAAAAACTCCTTTTTTTGTTTTTAAACCTATTAGGCTTGGTAAAGTTAGGGACTAGCTCATGTTTTTATCTTTTTACTTCTTTTATAACCAATTCTGACTTTTATGCCTTATCACCTTGTAATCACTTACATTTATTAACTATGGAAAGATAAAATATATCTTATTGTTTTATCTTAACCAATGTGTGTTTCGATTAAAGTGTGTGGGGAACCTCTACTTGATAAACACGGCTGATGCATAATCATTACCAGTGTTGGAATGACAAACTCTCTATGAGCTTGTACTGTCCAGGGGGCAAGTAAGTAGTACAAGACACACATTTCTGGGGAGTAAGGCTGGGACTGGGGATATGCGGGTGGTGCCCTGTATGTAACTCAGGGATAGCTGGGCATAGCATTCATGGATTCAGCTGGGAGTGATTTTACATGCTAGTGGCTGTGAATGAGCAGAGCCCGGAGGGGTTGCTGTTCACCAGAAAAGCCATGTAAAAGGCATCACAAGCTTGAGAGCTGAGGGGACATGTTAGCATACAGGCATGTTTGTTAGCCTGAGATAGAATTTTGGGTTTGATTTTTGATACTCCTTCTTATGTCCTTACTAATATGTGTGAACAAAGAACAAAGACTCTGTGTGTTGCATTTCCCACAACCGTATGGGGCTTTTAGTACAATGAAAGGAGATAAGGAAGAGAGTTAAAGTGTTGTTGGGTATGGTGGGAATATACCTCTACCCCGATATAACGCTGTCCTTGGGAGCCAAAAAATCTTACCACATTATAGGTGAAACCGCGTTATATCGAACTTGCTTTGATCCACCGGAGCGCGCAGCCCCGCCCCCCCGGAGCGCTGCTTTACCGCGTTATAGCCGAATTCATGTTATATTGGGTCGCATTATATTGAGGTAGAGGTGTATAATATACGAGTGTACACTTGAAGACTGCCTTGACTCTTATTTCAAGACAAGGTCAAGCAACAAGTTGGTAAGGGCAAGGGGGATGGAGGGGGAAGGTATAAGAAACACTACAAGCCAAAGAAAAGTCTGGCCTTGGCCAGTACACAACCTCACTCCCTATCCCTCCCATAAGGTATAAAAGAGTTAGTACCGAAGCCCCCAGACCCTCCAAAACGGAATATGACTATAAGTTGTAAGGGGTGGGACCAACAGCATGCACTACAGGTATAATTATGCCTGCTAAGGAAAGGGAAACTGGGACACTGGGAAAAAGGCTCTACTGGTGTGCAGAGCTATGAATATGCTTGCTTGATTAACCCCAACATCGCATTGCCTGCGCTTTGGACTTCTGGTCTTCTGCTTTCTGTCTGCATGATAAGAACCAGGGCCGGGGCGAAGGGAAAGCCCCTAACAGGACACAGCAGTCCACCTTGTACCCTGGGGAATGTCACACCTAGTCAACAGCACCACCCACAGGAAGTGCTAGAGTCAGGAACCAGTGCAGAGAAACAGGATCAGAAATATTAGCACTGGAACATTTAGGCTCTTTCCTCCTCCTCAGGTACATTGGTAATAACATAATTGTGTTTGTTAGCGAGTAGCAGAGTAACAGAGGTGTTTTCGTTGAATAGAAGGGAGATTTGGGTGGTGTGAGGGAATTCTAGTGCCCAACGTGAGAGACAATTAGTCGTTGTTAGAGCCAGATGTTAGCACTACCTGAGCTTCTGCATTGCATCTCTGTCCCATCCTTCAGTACGGTCTGCTGTTCCAGACTTGGTCACCTTCTGAACTGGAGTAAGACCAAATCATGCAGCAGTTTTGTGATGTGGACAAGTAAGAATTAGACCCAGGACTTTATTTTTTCCCCTACAACACATAACCCAGATCTTGTGCAGTGAAAGGCTCATCATGTTGCTTTGGTGAGGCATTATCCAACAGTGCTAACAAGCACTCCACATAATTTACAGTTTTATTCACTAGATTCCCTTTATGGCATTCTCTGTAATCATCAAACAACTCATTTTCTAGGAATAGTTGCCATTAGACAGCTCAGAACTTTGCCTGTTGATATTGTACAGTACAAACAACATGGCCTAAATCCTGCCTTGAGTTATACTTGTGCAACCCCATGCCCTACATTTAAAAACCGATGAAAGAGAATAGGCCTGATTCACCCCTTATTTGCACTAAATGTACACAAGAGTAATTCCATGGAATGCAACGGAGTTCATTTCTCATTTACACTATTAAAAAAAAAACAACCCTACCCTCTGTCCCCCTGCCAAAACCCTACCTCACCTTAAAAACAAAAATGTCCAGCATCTGCTTTATGGTCAAGTAATATTGATATCTGTGTGTGTGCAGGCAACATGGCTGAGACAGTCATAGATGTTATACATGCACCAGGCATATATGAGTTTACGCTTGCTCCATGAATGTGACATGTATGAAAGTCTGTACATATCTGCCTTTGAGGGCGGAGGTGTGTGATAGAAGGTTGTGTGTGCAATGCACATATGAGTATAAGTGTGCATGGTTTTACCATCCATATGAGTTGTGCTCATGTGTGTGGCTGGAGGGTTGCAAACCTTTTTCCTCATGCATTTGAGGCAAGATGCTGAACTAGGAATAAAAAAAAAAGTTTGGTATGCTTTGTATAAAGCAGTCTTACAAAAAAGAGTGGAAGCAAGAGGAAGACAGCTATGACTTTGATTTAATCACTGCAAGAGAGAAAACCTCCACAGATGCTTGGTAAAGAGAAGGCAAAAACATCAGGAGCAGGAATGAAATGGATCAAAATGCACAGTACGTTTCTGTATCAAAGTCAGGGAAGCCCTAAGGAATTCCAGCCCTCGGTCAGACCATGTGACATACATAAAGCCCCCTATATTGCCAGAGGCCATTTCTCAGCCAAGGGAAAGCAGAGTGGGGGTTGTGCGCGCAAATGGGAGCTTAGATTCCCCCTCACATTCATGGGAAGAAAGGTCAGGAGGGTCACACCTCAGTGGAGGCTGACGCTCCAAGCACCACCTGTGCCCAACGTGCTGAGTTTGCTAATTCTTGCCTGCATGGGAAACTCTCCCTTGCATAAGGCATTGCAGAAAGATCTCTGCTTCCTAGTGGGGTTTTAGATGTTGCTTCTCCCCTAAACTGTACACCTATTTACAACACTGTATAAAGCAGGTACCTGATCCTATATGAGGCTGGTGCTCTCTGGCTCACCTCCACTGGCACACTGTACTGCCACTCAGGAGAGCTGGATTTTGAGGCAATGGAGGGGTGAAACTTGGTTTCTGGAGTGGAAGTCAGGAAGGCATATGCATAGAGTGACATTAAGGCAAGTAAAGACAAGGAAGGCAGAAAAGGAGAGAACACTGCAGTAATATTCTTATGGATCAGAGTATAGTTAATGGGCCTGACTACCCCCTCAGAAGCTTGTTTGCTTGCAACTGCCAGTGAAGCCAATGGCATTAGGGGGTGCGTATCTAAGGGATAATCAGAGCCAATAGGAGCACCTACAAGAGTTGGACCTATCTTTTAAATATGAAAGAAAGGTAGCACAAGTGACAGCCAGTTTTTAATCATTCTGATAACAGTGCACAGCTGGCCAGTAGCACAGTGCAAGGGGCAAAAATGCCTTGGTATTACAGCAAGGCCATTCCTACCTAGTCCTGGTACAAATCTAAACACACTGGTAAGTCTTAGGGCCTGTCTATATTACAAAGTTGGTGTAAGGCAGCTTATGCTGGCCTAACTATGGAGGTGTACACACTGCAATGCTCCTTCTGCCACTTTAACTCACCTGCTACCCCAACCTAATAAAACCACCTGGACGAGAGGCATAGAGCTTTTTGCGCCGTAGTTAGAGTGATGCAGTGTCAATGTAGACACTGAATTGCTTACATCGCCCTAAGTGGCTTCCAGGAGGTGTCCCACAATGCCCACTGTGACCACTCCGGTCACCACTTTGAATTCTGCTACCCTGCAGCCAGGTAAACAGGTGAACGCCCCTCCCCCTTTAAAACCCCAGGAAGTTTTAAAATTTCTTTTCCTGTTTGCTCAGCGTGGAGAGCAACTGCCCAGCTGACCATGCCAGTTCCACACAGCAAACATGCTCCTGCCTGGAGCACACGGGAGATGGTGGATCTCCTCGGTCTGTGAGGAGGGGAGCCTGTGCAGTCACAGCTCCACTCCAACTGCAGGAACTTTGAGATCTATGGCCAGATCGCTTGAGGCATGGTGGAGAAGGGCTATGACAGGGACACCCAGCAGTGCCATGTGAAAATCAAGGGGCTGAGACAGATGTACCAGAAGGCAAGAGGTGCAAATAGATGCTCTGGTGCGGAGCGCAGACGTGCTGCTTCTACAAGGAGCTACACGCCATCCTCAGAGGCAACCCCACTTCTACTGCCAAGAGCCCTCTGGATACTTTGGAGGGGCTCGAGTTGCTGGCCACTGGAGTGAACCCAGTGGATGCTGTGCTGGACAAGGAAGTGCAGGCAGAGGAGGATGGTAGATAGGCAACTGGGAGATCCAATGGCATGGCAAGCCAGGACTTCTTTGCGAGTCCTGAGCAGTCTAGTCAGTACCAGCAGCCCAGCTCTGCAGAGCCTGATGCAGGGGAGGGAATCTCTGGTAATTTCTCTGCTTCAGTACTGCAGGGACACATCCGCTCATGTACTGCTTTTTTAACTGGGCTACAAGAGGTAGTGAAATAACCAACACAGGAACAGTTTCTATCTGCTTCTCTTTTCCTCGTACAGCTAGGCAGAGGGGGCCCTGCAGAAAAGTTTGTTTATGCAGAATGAGATGTCCCGTGAATCCTCCATAGAGATCTCTAGGAAAAAATTTCTGGAGCTAACCTGCAATCTTCTGCCCAAGGTTTCTTAGGAGGGCTGCTTTGTTTCTTCCCCCCAGAAGGAAACTTTGCCACACCACTCAGCAATTACTTCAGCAGGGACCATAGCAGCACACAGGGCAGCAGCATACAGTCTCTGTCTGTAGCCACATGCATGCTGGAGCTGGACCATTGCAGGCTTGTTCACTTCAGGAGTGAGATATCAGCTGCAAGCAATCACCCCTGCTCCACAGGGAGGAGACTGGATGCAATTCCTTCCATAGCTTGTCATTCTGCTTAGTCCGGAAATCCACCAGAGACACCCTGGAGATCAACAGGAGGCACTCCTTGCCCTGCAGGGGCTGAGCATGCTGCCTCCTCAGCATTCCTAGCCCCTGCCACTGGAAGACAAACTCAGATCCCTGCAAAGCATCATGTCGTGCTAGACTGCCCTCCGGCCTGCGTAACTCAGGCTGCCCTCAGGCCTGCATATCTTCAGCAACAGGGAGAGCTTGGGGCTGGCAAGGGGCAGGCACAAAGGATGGCTGTAGGTGGGAAACAGCAGCAGCGCGGCCTCTCCTGCCCCATGGCGGGCTCCGCTCTCCGCCTGCCCCTGCTGCCAAGGAGGCTGCCGCCGCCCTGGGCTCGGGCCACCTGGCTCCCCCCGAGCGGCGCCCGGTCCCTGCTGCTCTCTGCCGGCAGGTGCGGGGCCCCAGCCGAGCCCGGCCCCTTGCGTCTCCTCTGCGGCGGCGCCCCCTGCCCACGTCCTCCTGGGCGGCCACAGCAGCTGGGGAGCCTGAGAGGAGAAGTGGCCCCCGGGCAAGCTGGGGAGACTCCGAGGTGAAGAGGCTGCTGGCGCGGCCCGAGAGGTGGAGACTGACAGGTACCTGCCCCTAAGCAATAGTGTAAAAAAAAAAAATTTGGGACACCGCTTTTTGTTGCCCCCGAATCTTGGCGCCCCAGGTGGCCGCCTAGTTCGTGTAGTGGTTACACCAGCCCTGCATACATACAGATATACACACACACACACAGAAATGCACAAAAGTCAAAACAACAAATGACTAGGAGATTATTAGAAATAGATCTCTTGAATAAAAAAATGGGATTTTATAAATTCTTAGTCATTTGTTATTTTGACCTCTGCATATATTTTTGCAAATATTACTAGCAATACGTGTTAAGTTCCGGTATGCTGTGTAAATCAGGTGTGGCAAGAAAGAGGGATGACAGATTAGAGAGTAGTGGGGAACTTCACTGCTTACTGTCAGACCTTCTCACATTTGGCTCTTTTAAAAGTTATAGAAGTTTTTGTAAAGAAAGTGTCATATTAGGCCCTAGGTTTGAGCTAGACTCCAATGAGACTAACTCAACCTTAATTCTTTTTTAATCCAACTTTTTGTTAATTCTCCTTTTCCCTTTTTGAGTGAGTGCAAAGAATTTAAATTATTTTGATGTATAAATGCCCCTTGCCAGCCCCAAGCATACAAAAATCTTGAGACAGAACCCACCAAATGATCATGTGTGTTTAAAAAAATTGTAGGGTTCTTTTTATTTGACTTTTTGATTTTGAGCCTCTAGGGGTCATGTTTCCAACTCTCTCTGCAACCAGAAGGGCTAGAAACTTGGTTTCAAAGCTGAGCTTCTCACATAATCCCAAGACTCCAGAAGGTTGGGCTTTAAGAAAAAACATCAAAAGTAGCGAGAGTCTGAGAAAATTGTGAGAGTTAGTAGCAGTGGTTCTGCAAGAGGGGAGCCTGGTTCAGATAGAACTAATGAGGCCCACCAAATTAGGTTTTCCCTCCTCCCAACGTTAACTCTACAGCTGTTTGTGATGGTGGAAGTGTGTCATTTGGCTGGCCACCTCCTGCACGCCCCCATATGTCCTGAGGTCACGCTACAGGCAGCCTGCCTCAGTTTCCCCATTCAAGGGGCTCCTTAAATAAAATTCACATAGTCAGTTTTTGTCCAATAATGTCCCTTCATCCCAGGTCTAATTTATTGACCACAAACAAAACTCAGTCCAGGGACTTCTCTTTTCCCTGAATCTGCTCGTTGCAGCACTTCCCTGCCTTGACACTCCATCCTTTCCTGGTGGGAGTCTTTTTCTACTCCCATGGAGTCTTCTCTCCCTGGCCCTCAGCCCTTTTCAGCCCTCTGGCTCTGGCTCCCAGGGTCCAAACCCTTTTTCTTGGTCAAGGGTCTCCTGCTCACTGCAGCTGTTCTGCAATCTCTGCCACAGCTTCCTCTCCCTGGGCCCCTATGACACTAAGCACTCCTGTATTCACACCCTACACACTATTGTAATAATCTTTGTATAAAATATGCCTTGTGAGGTATCATTTGAAACCCCATAACTCACTGGTCAACAATATCATGCTGAAATGTCTGTAGCAACAATGTGTGTCAAGTTACAAAATCCCCGCTGTATAACATGAAAGGCACATGTTCAAACTCCCATAGCACCAATTAAGGCAAAATGGGCCAAGCAGGTCTTAAAGGGATGTGTTCACCTCAAATTTGCATATCAACTGTAAACAGAGTCCTCAGGCAAGGAAAGGGGTAAGGCTGGAGATAAAGAAAATCTGCATATCAGCAAACAGGGGAGGGAAAACAGCATGTGACGTCTTTCACTGGGAGACTTCATGCTGCCTTGCTCTCAGCTGGAAAGAATTTTTACCTAGGAATCACTCTCAAGAGCTTGCATTTCAAAGGGGGAATGAACTATAAGAGTGAGGAGAAACATCCCAAGTCTCTCCCTGTCACTCACTCTCTCTCTCTCTCTCTCTCTGCACCTAAGACACCAAAAGAAACAGCCTTTGGACTTTGTGGAAGAGATCCTGACCTAAAGAGTTTGGCCAGCAATGCTGTTGGAATCATGTAGTAAGAACCTTACCTTGAATCAAATCTAGTTTGTCAAGTTTTAGTATCAGAAAGCATTTTCTTTTTATTTCCCTTGTAACCATTTCTGACCTTATTGCCTATGCTTATACTCACTTACAAACCCATCTTTTTTGTTAATAAACTTGTTTTATTTTTTAATCCAATCCAGTTGTTTAAGTTAAATTGTTTGGGTAGTTCTATTTAAGGCAGCAAGTTGTTGTGGATTGTTTGCTTAGAAGGATAATAGACCTAATATCTCTGGACTTTCCAGGAGAGGGCTGGACAGTACAGAACACACATTTAGAGGGGGAGGGGGAGGAATCCAGGACTGGGGGAGTGCTGGGGTCACCTTGTAGTAGTAACCAAGGCAGGTGAGAGCCAGAGTGTGACCAGAGCATGGCTGGCAGGCTGCAGTTATACACAGACTCAGGCGCCTGCATGCTGGTGGCAGTTTGTCAGCGCTCTAGGTTGGGAGCTACAGCAGCAAGGCGTTACAGGGTAGGTGATGATACAGCCCCTCACTGGTCTGGATAATACCCTGGCTATCACAGCCCCCTTTCTCCAGCTTGCTGCTGTTCTCATAGGAGAAATCACCTGATCCCTGCTCACCTGTGGCTCCACAGTAACCAAGGTTGGTTAGCCCAAGGCCTCTAGGCCTTCAAGGGGGCAAGGAGCCTGTTACACAGCTATGCACGTGTGGAATACAGAGGTGGTAGACAGCAAAGGAGGAAAAAGCTTTACCCATATAAAAGCTTTAAACTAACTCCCCTACCCACCCCCACCAATGCTCCTGAAGATTTCTGCAGTCTCCATCATTCCTTCGTACCTCACTACCATCCTGCCCCCATCCATGTGCCCCCTCCCCCTGCCTTGCCTAGAGCTCCCTCCCTCCCATTCTGAGCTAGGGAAGCATGGCGCCATGCTATGCCCACCATATAACCTCAGTCTTCTGCCCCCCCCCCCCCATGTTTTCTCCCCAAGCTCCCACCCCCCTCCCCATCCTTGGCCTCATTTCCATGCCCCCTCGCAAATTCTCACTCGACCACAGTTCCCTCAGGTGTCCTCCCTCACCCCCTCACCCCCACAATTTTATATTATATGTATTATATATTCTGGAGTCAGGAGCTCACTTCAGATTTATCAACAAATATTGTTCTCGCTAACCTGAAAAAACAAGTCTTTATATTTTTTTAATCTCCCACCAGCCTTTCCAAAAGTACTAAAAGACTCTTGCCAGCAAGACCTACAAAAGCAGATTTGTAGTTTCTAGGCCAAGCCATTTTAAATATATGATGAGCCACAAAAAAACTTAGAATATGTTTTAAAGTAAACTCCAGGTTCATTTGCAAAGCTGCATAACTCAACTCTGTCTTTTTTCACCAAAATTCCTAGGAAAAAAGTTTACTTGATGAGATGTAGCAGTGGAGTAACGGCACATCTGTTTGAAAGAAAGGGAGAGATGTGAAATATTTCTCATTGCTGGTGGAACAAGTAGAAAAAAAACCCAAACCACAAAAACCCAATCCCAGCAATTCTGGTTCATGCCCACAAAAGAGCAAACAAAAGACAATTTTCACTTAGCATCTCATTTTTTAAAGTGTCAACAGTGTGTTCAGTGCTGAAGAAAGCACAAAGCTAACAACTCCTCCTGCTCCAAGGAGCTTACAGGTCCAAAGACACACTGAGAAGACAGGACACAACTGCGAAATCCAGAACTAGTGCAGGGTTTTTTCTACTTTTCCAATTCATATTATCACCCTTGCTGTGGGACCTGTGGGCACCCTTTCTTCTCCATCTCTCACTTCCCCTGTTGTGCTGTTTATCAGCTTCACTAGCTGTGGCTCTCCCACCGCTGGTCCCCAACCAGGGTCCATGTTTAAGATACTTCAGCAGGGGCGTGTAGAGCCCCCACCTTTGCTGCTCTGTCATTCTGAGCTACCCCATGACAGTTCTGGTAACTTTCCTGTACTGGGCAGCCTGAGAGTGAACATACTAGCAAGCTAGAGAAGTACCTACCAGGTATAGCAAAAGGGATGAGTTACAATAATTCCATAATTGAGCTAGAAAAATCCCAGGTTTAGCAGCAGCTCAGAAGGCCAAGAGCGGAGCAGGATTAGATGTTGGGATGGGTTAAAAGACTACCCAGAGTTGGCACAGAGAACCCAAGGCCCATTGATCCCAAGGTGGGCCACAGAGCCAAGATTAGGGATACTACCCCTCCTGGCAACCAGGGGTGTTCCAGAAGGGGGCTGCATTTAACAACAATTACAATACCAACTCTGGGTAGCCTTCTCACCAATCCCAACGTCTAATCCTGCTCCGTTCTTGGCCTTCTGAGCTGCTGCTGAACCTGGGATTTTTCTAGCTCAATTATGGAATTATTGTAACTCATCCCTTGCTACATCTGGTAGGTACTTCTCTAGCCTGCTGCTATGTTCAGTCTCAGGCTTCCCTGTACAGAAAAGTTACCAGCAATGCAAAGGTTGGGACTTTGTAAGTGAGCTCAAATGCCAAATAATACCTAGGAGGCAAGGCAAAGGACGGCCATTCAGGAAACCTAGCTGTTACTGCTGACTGTGCCACAGACTTCCAGTCTGGCTATGGGCAAGATGCGCACCCCCTCTTTGCCCTCATCTGTAATACAGGGATATTAATATTTCCTTGCTGGACAGAGGCATTGTGAGGCATACTTCATGAATATTTAAGAAAGGGCTCGAGATCATCAGATGATGGTTCCTGTATCATTGGAAAATTTTAACATGGATTCGTTACAAGGAGTCATATTTCCTCTTAGATGGGCTATGCAGGGACTGAACCCAGCTCCATGTGTGCACAGGTGGATACTGTGCAGAGCCCACTTTTCAGGGGCTAGAGAGGAAAAGGAACATGACATCTCACCAGTAATGTGCTGGACATTGAGAAGAACGGAGTAGTCTACGTGTGTCAGCTGCTTTAGCAGAAGGACAAAGGAAACCAGGACAAATAATCTTTTTGTAGTGCAAAGTTATAGGCTCCATTTGTTTCCCCTCAGGAATCAGACAGGGCAGTTAAGTGTCTTGATTTCTCCAGATAATCACAATTTATCTTGTCTTCTTTTGCTTTCCCTCTTTCAATCATGGCTGCTTCTCTCTCACTTTCTTCTTCTCGGATTCTTGAACTTAGACTGACCTCAGGGGATTTTTTTTTCTGGGGATTTTTAGTTTTTCAAGTAGAAAACTCCTATCTCAACGTCTTGCTTTCATCTCTAAATCTGGGGTTTTCTAGCACAGCAAATACCGATTATCACGGACCACAGAGCGCTGGGCTTGACAGAATGACCTTTCAAAGGTTGCCAAGTTTCCCCCGCCCCCCACCCTTCCCCCTGGAAACTAAGAACTCTCTTCAGAGAGGCGTTGCTTGGTAACTCAATGCTTTTATAACTTCCCCTCCCTCCACCTGCATCAGAGCTGCAGAGGAGTGAGAAAAAGGTGCTGCTTTGTGTCCAATTGCCTGGAATGGACTTTCTAGCATCACCATTAACCACTTTCTTTAAAAAAAAAAAAATGTATTTGAAAGAAGAGACAATGAATTCCCTGAGAAGAATAAAGATCCTCAAAATGCAGCAGAGTTTTCAAAAACATTGGACCTCAGAAGCATGAAAGAACCAGAGGGTACAACATGGAGAATTACACCAGAGAGAGGACCAAGATGCTGGGAACTGGTACAAGAGGTGGGACAGAGCATTGGGCATTGGTATGGAGACTGGGGAAGATGCTGGGAACTGGTACAAGAGGTGGGACAGGGCACTGGTATTGGAGATTAGGGCAGGGAGGATGCTGGGAACCAATACCAAAGATTGGATTTTTAGTTATTTGTTTTAAAAAACACTCTCAATGAGCCGGTTCTAAAGCTCATTGGAGTCAGTGTAAGACTCTCTACTGACTTCAGTGGGCTTTGGGTCAGGTCTTCTGACCCAAAGTACATTTAATATTTATGTTTTAAAAATCTTATTTTAAAAAGGCACTTTGTTTCCCTAGCCTTGGCCCCTTCATTGGTCTCACTCCACCTGGCCTTATGACTGAATGTTTTAGCGCATTCGCTGCACAGTTTCTTTACACCGCTGTTTCTTGTCATTTATACCATGGGCACGCCACAATCTGGAGATAACTCAGCAAAGCTTCAGCTTATGGAAAAGAAGCTTTACTAAATAAAACTGAATACTCCCAAGTGGAGGGGTGGGAAAGAAGGAACCAGCACTTCATTCCCAAACTGCATAAAGCACACTGAGCGAGGGGACAGAAGGCAGAAGCAGCTCTTTGTACCATGGCCTTTGCCCATATTTGCTTTCCAAGGGGGCTGTCTGAGAGCTCTTTAAGACAACAGCTATTAGAGTACTCTGGATAAGCATAAATGTAAGGTCAAGATACTTCAGATCTTTTTGCAGAGTCTTACACATGACATATATAATAATATCACTATGTGGCCCTCCCCAGCAAAGGGCAATCCCGAGGAGCACTCAATACATACAACACCAGGTCTCAGGGCTTCATTTTATTACAAAATATCTTGCTCCAGTAAAAGCTTCCTGTCAAAACAAAGCTAAAAGGGGGTGGCATAGTCAGCGAAATTGTCTGCTGGAGATGATCATCAAGTCAAACACTGGTGCTGGCTTTTCTGCATTTCTTTTTTTTAGGACTGGATAATGAACAACATCATTAAGGGCCTGTGTACTGATGCAGAGCCCCATTGACTTCAGTGGCAATCCAGGCTTGGCATGGCAGCCCTCTCTTGAGTGACTCTGATTGCAGGACTGAGGTGTGAGTTATACATGCTGTGGTCAGGACAAACACATCTCAGGTGTTAGGACATAAGATGATCATTGTAGGGGCGAAGAAGCCATCCCCATTCCACAAGCTGCCCAGTTCATTATAGCAGGGAGACTTCTAATACACCTCCACCCTGGAGACTGAGTTTGCAGGATCTAATCGTTAAAGGCAAATCCTATGTTCCTAATTCTTCACCTGTTCCATTTTCCTTCTATGTTTGCACAATCCATGTAATTCTTTTCCCCCAAAGCACACCTTTAAAAAAAAATGCTTCCTCCCCTTACCTTTAAGAAAAATGTTTCTTTGATGTTTTCCCTAAAGATAATTTAATGCCAACATTTCTGCATCACTGGGAATCCTACGACAGCCAACCTGTGTGCCCATGAGGGATGAAGGGGACAACAGTTCTCTGAGGGGGGAAAAATCTGGTTTCCAGCTAAACGATACAGCAAGCAAGAAATGCTCCCACTATTTGTACATTGATTTATTCTGCTTTTGTCAGGCTCACAGAGGTGAATGGCACAGTGCTAGGAGATACAGCTACATGGGGAATGGGAGTTGCCCTTCTAGATGCAAAAAATGTATCAGGAATATGGGATCAGCACAGCGGGCTCACAAAAAACTATCACCCCAATATATACACTAGATAGATAGGCAAATGCAACTGAATAAACCAGGTGGTAAAATCTAGGTAAAGGATATTGATACATTTAATAACAAAACCTGACAGTCCCACATGACATTCTCATAAGCAAAACTTATGTTAAGCATTTCCAGACTGGATTCCTTATTTACACTATCTCAGTTTAAAAAATATACCACTGAGGAATTACGTATTCTTTCTTATTCATTCCATCTCCTGTTCTGGGTCCAGGCATCTGAGCAAATGGAAAAAATCTCTCCCCTTCTCCCCCAAAAAATCTTAAAGTTGCCATTTTTTTTTAACTGCACGGATTTGTCCTCTCTCCCAGTCAGCTACCCCTTTCATAGAATCATAGAAATATTGTGTTGGAAGGGACCTTGAGAAGTCAGCAAGTCCAGCCCCCTGCTCCGAGGCAGGACAGAGTACACCTAGACCATCCCTGACAGGTGTTTGTCTAACCTGTTTTTAAAAACCTCCAATGATGGGGATTCCACAACCTCCCTTACAAAACTATTCCAGAGTTTTGCTACCCTTATAGTTAGAAAGTATTTCCTAATATCAAACCTAAATCTCCTTTGCTGCAGATTAAGCCCAGGTCCAGTGGACATGAGGAACAATGGATCACAGCCCTTTTTATAAACAACCTTTAACATTTTCCTGGTTGTGCAGTAGCAGTTTGTTAACAAATCCTTTTCCCAATGTCAGCAATGCCCCTCTGCCATGTACATTGGCCAAATAGGACAGTCTCTATGCAAATGAATAAATGGACACAAATCAGACATCAAGAATTGTAACATTCAAAAACCAGTAGGAGAGCACTTCAATCTCCCTGGACACTCAATAACAGACTTAAAAGTGGCAATTCTTCAACAAAAAACTTCAAAAACAGACTCCAACGTGAAACTGCAGAACTGGAATTAATTTGCAAACTTGACACCTCAAATTAGGCCTGAATAAAGACTGGGAGTGCCTGGGTCACTACAAAAAGTAATTTTCCCTCTTGATATTTACCACTTCTTGTCAACTGTTGGGAATAGGCTACATCTACCCTGTTTGAATTGGCCTGGTTAGCACTGACCCCCCACTTGGTAAGGCAACTCCCATCTTTTCATGTGCTGTAATATATATATACCTGCCTACTGTATTTTTCAGTCCATGCATCTGATGAAGTGGGTTTTAGCCCATGAAAGCTTACGCCCAAATAAATGTGTTAGTCTCTAAGGTGCCACAAGGACTCCTCATTGTTTTTGCTAATACAGACTAACACAGCTACCCCTCTGAAACCTTTTCCCAAACTGGTACATTCCTGCTGAGAATATCAATGATGTGGGTGCACAAATAAGGAAGTAACAGGTAGCATTATTGATTCCAGTTCCACTAGAAACACCCTGGCATGCTGGAGTGAGATGGGGGAGAATATAAACACTTTGCTAAATTGAAAAAGGTTTAAAAAAATTGAAAGACTTATTAGCTTTAAAGAAGGCATTGTGAAACTACACCCCATATTCATCACAGTAATATTATTATGATATGATTATGATGCATTTTGTACAAGATGGGTCATGTAAGGGGTCATTGGAAAGTTATGATTTGCTCGATATAATTATCCTATTTGTATTCATGTATCATTTTTGTATCTGAAGTTATGAATATTGACTGTGTATCTGTATTTCAAATGTGGGTACACCTGGGTAACACCCACTAGGCAAAGTGCTTCCAGCCTAGACAGCTGGTGGGGAAGGGCCTATTCAGAGTAATGGTCCATTCGAAAAAACAATATGCCTTAGGAGAAGCTTATCCCCCACCTGGTGAGCCTCCCTGAGAATGCTCCAGACTGCCTGTAAGTAATGGCTGCTATGACTCTGCAAGGGCATGTGACCAGACCACATGACTCTGGACCCCATTTTGGGTACCTGTATTTTTCCACAAACTAGGCTGGGAACTCTTTTTTAAACAAAGGGTTCCCGCCATATGGAAAAGCTATGTAAGGCAGGGAGTGACATCATCTGTTGTTCTTCACTCCCGCACAACTCAACACCTGAGAGAAGCTCCAAAAGAAAAGGACTTGGAGTGGAGGTGGGGATCCCAAGCTGCAAAGCAAGTGCAGCTTGTGCCTTGAGAATCTGCAAGTCTGCTTGTATCATCAGTCAGGGTGGGAGATTGCTAATTCATATCCAGTCTTTCTAGTATTTTAGGCTTAGTTTGAGGTTTTGTTCGGTTTGCTATCACTTATAATCACTTACAATCTATTTTTGTAGTTAATAAACTTGTTTTATGTTTTAATCTAAACCAGGGTGCCTTTAAGTGAAGTGTCTGGGGAAAAATCTCAGCTATGCGAGCAAAGGCTGTTTCATACCCTTCCCACATTGAGGGGAAGGCGAACTATATATTAATGAGCTTATTTTGTACAGATCCCTGTGCAATCTATGGCAGTATAATTCTGGGTTTATACTCCAGTGGGGGGTGCGTGCCTGAGGAGCTGGTGATTACCTTAGCTATAGCTTCCACAGGCGCCAACTTTCCAAAGTGCCGAGGAGTGCTCGACCCCTGGCTCTGCCCCAGGTCCTGCCCCCACTCCACTCCTTCCCTCAAGGCCCCATCCACGCCCCACCTCTTCCTGCCCCCGCTCCACCCCCACCCCTTTCCGCTCCCTCCCCCAAGTGTGCCGCGTCCCTCACTCCTCCCCCATCCCTCCCAGCCTGCTGCACGCCGCAAAACAGCTTACTGTGGCGGGCGGAAGGTGCAGGGAGGGAGGGGGAGGCACTGATTGGTGGGGACCACCAGTGGGCGGGAGGTGCTGGGGGGAGGGGGAGGAGCTGATCAGGGGGCTGCCGGTGGGTGCTCAGCACCCACCATTTTTTCCCCATGGGTGCTCCAGCCCCAGAGCACCCACGGAGTCAGCACCTATGATAGCCTCTCTATTGCTGGTTCATGCAGTGGCTGGCCAAAACCTGCATGTAACTGCAGCTGGGTGTGTCCCTGCCTGTGTGAATGCTGGTGGGACTGTAGGACTGGGAGCGGTCTACTGCTTGTCAAAGCAGCACAGTGTGAGAGGGAGCCCAGGCTGGGAAGTCAGAGGGCTCAGTGGTACCCCAGTTCCAGGTAGCACCCTGGGGGGAACCTGTCACAGGCATGACAAACAAGAAGATCAAATTACAGAACAATAAGGAGTAGAAAAAATGAAACACTGTAAAAGGACGGTGTCAGTGTCTATTTAACCATCCCCAGATTGATAGGAGTTCCTATGCTAAAAGGCCCTTTTAAAAAAAATCATTTCCTCTCCATACTGCCTGGAAGCCTAATTACCAACAATGATCACAGAACCATATATTTTACCTTAAAATTAATACATCACATTTGGAATGATATCACACTAATTTATCACAAGATTTATGAAACTTGCACATTTTCTAATGAGATTTATGCAAATATTGCTCCATCCATTGTTTGTGCCATAAAAAGTTCCGTCTCAGAAGCTGCACCATCAAACAATCTCATTCACTTTTATGGATATCCATCCTTGCCCCTTTAGTCTCTTGAAAAGATGATGGATCAAAGGGTGGCTATATTTTAGATCTCCGTATGCACCACAGAATGATCATATAGTTCCAAAATTAGCCATCAAAACAAGCATAAAAAATTATATCCTCCTATCAGTGGATGATGGCTCATCTAGGATAAGGTTGGGATCCCTTAATAAAAACAACATTTCAAGGGTCTTCAGGAGAACATTTTAAACTAATCTGAAGGAAATTAGCTAGCAAACCACTTTTGAGAAGGGCTGAAGAACTATAGAGGTACCAGAGAATTGGAAAAAAACAAATATTTACCCTCTGGAAAGTCTAAAGTCAGTCCCCGGTAAAGTAATAGAATAAATATTATGAGAAAAAGATGTAAACGTATAAAGGAACATGAGCAATGAGCATCATGGAGTTATAAAGGAAGAAATCACACCGGATAAACTTGATTTTTATGACAGAACTATAAAATGAGTGGAGGAAAGGAATGTACAAGATGTACCATCAGTTGTACTGTCTTACAAAGTCTTACAAAATTAATTCAAAGTGGCTCAGTTATAAGCACTGTTTCAGGGCATGAAAACTCACTGAAGGACATTGTGAGCAGGTGATATTCCCACTCTGTTCCGGGTAAAGTCTGCTCATGCTGTATAAAGTCAAATGTACTCCCCAGCTTGGGTTAGCTTTACTGGTAACTCAAATAACGACCGGACACAAGCCTCAGCCTAAGCTTCTCCCCAGCTCTAGCAGTTCCTAAGGTTTCTAAAGGCAAATGTGATTTTGAAGGGCATAGACAAAGTGCCATGCCATGAAGCGGGGGGGGGGGGGATAATCTCTAATTCGACTGTAGTTGGACTACTGCATTGATTTCTGGGCATCTCAAACTGGACAGTGTGCAGTGCTTAATTTGTAATGAAAGAGGTGCTGGGGCTCACGTAATTAGGTGCCAGGGCTCAAGCAATTTTTTTACTTTCATAACTGACGTGGCAAGACCAGAGTTGCTGGGCTCAGCCCTGGCAAGCCCCCGCACAAATTAAGCACTGAGAGTGTGCAGAGAAGAGTATCAAAAGTGATTAGAGGGCTGGGCGGCAGCTTCTTTTTCTTTCTTTTTTTAAATCAGTCAACTACATAGAGCTTGGCTTCAGTGGGGCCATCCTGTTGAAATACCATGGCCATATACAACTATTTGCAAGCTGTTTCCACCAAGGATGAAGAGGATTTAGGCTTTGGGGAGGAGAGTGACTAGAAGTAAAGGAAAAAATGTGGATGGGATATTAGCAGAAAGTTCCTCACAGTGAGATCTATTAGGGTGCTGAAGGGTCTCCAGGAAGCAGTGGAGAGAACCCTATTCACTTGAAACTTTTAAAACTAAACAGGGCAGGGGGACAAACAAAAAAGACAAAACCTAGAGTATACACCATTGGGAACAATCCTGATCTGCCCCACATGCATGGATTAGACGCATAGTCTTTTCCATCTCTAATTTCTATTATGCCGTGAACATTGCAGTGAAGAGGAGATGACAGAGAGAGAAATTACAATCCAGGAATGAAATCAACAATGAGGTTGAAATCCCTTTCTCACACTAAGAGAGTAGAGGTCCCCTCCCCCCCCCATTTTAAGGCACGGGGCGGGGTGGGGGGTGGAACAGAGAAGAAACAGTGGGAAAGAAGGGTTTGCCTGGGGACTGAATGAGTATGGAGAGTGAAATCCCTCTGGCTTTCAACTCTGAAGTAGATTGTGTGTTTTCCAAGACGTGGCAGCACCCTCTTTATGGAGTAGGTGTTAGGGTGGTGTTGGTAATCCTAAAACTGACTTAACATGAAAGCAGAAATCCCTATTTACTGTTGGAAATACCAAATCAGAAAACTTGCCTGGCATGGAGTGTCCACCTTGCATTGCTTTTTGGTGAACTCTCCAGACCAGAGACTCAAAAACAAGGGACCTATGGCTGTTTGCAGCGTGGATGGGAGAATCCTGGGACTCTGGATGCTCTTTTGGAGGAAAAGAAATTTAATGAATTTTAGGGCTAATTTGCATTACTTGAGATGGCTTTGGCCAGCTGGCCAAGAAAAGAGGTTCAGAGATCAAATCCTACTCCGGTGAATACAGAAACCCCCTCCTCTGTACATGTGTACATACATATAGGTACATATATTCCTGCACCTAAATCAACAGAACCTTATAAACATCCTACTTAAGTGCTCTATATACACACCCACTCACTCCTCTTGGCAAAGCTACTTGAAGTCTTGACTAACATTTCTGACACAAAGTTTGAACCCTAAATCCACAGAATATCTTTTTTTTAAATTTAATTTTGCAGATAAAAATGTCCCATCTCCTTCCATGGCCATTTCTGAAACTTCAGAGGAGGGAGACTTAAAACATTCCTTCCAGAATATATTGTGTGTGGGGTGCGGGGAATCCCTTCCTGATGCCCTGAAGCATGAGCTCTTCGGAACATGCACTGGAAGTGAGCCCCAGGGCTGTTGAGCCCTGCCCCCTACCATCACAAGCAGCCCCATCATACAGCTGAACTCATAATCACTGTTAAGAGAGAGATGGACAAGCTTAAGTTGCTTGCTCTTACCTGGGGCCTCCTCCTTCCTTTATTTTTATTCAGTTTTGTGGCAAGAATCAGGCTCTGAAATCATACTACAGAACACCCTGAAACTCATTTACATAGAATTGTATTATAATGGACCCCAGTCTTGTCTTAGATAGGCCTGATACTGTGCAAAAAAAATGATGCCCAGAAGTTTTGCAGTGCTGGTAAACATGACAACCACATCACAATCCTAAAGGGCAAGCATTATGGTTGCTTCTGTTAGTGCTATAGCAGTGTTTCTCAAACTGTTGTAGGGAAAGCCCCTGGTGGGCCGGGCCGCTTGTGTAGGGAAAGCCCCTGGCGGGCCGGGTTGGTTTGTTTACCTGCCCCGTCTGCAGGTCCGGCCGATCGCAGCTCCCACTGGCCGCGGTTCGCCACTGCAGGCCAATGGCAGCTGGAAGAAGCGGCGGCCAGTAAGTCCCTCGACCCGCGCCGCTTCCAGCAGCCCCCATTGGCCCGGAGCAGCGAACCGTGGCCAGTAGGAGCCGCGATCGGCCGGACCTGCGGACGGGGCAGGTAAACAAAGCAGCCCGGCCTGTCAGGGGCTTTCCCTACACAAGCGGCGACCCCAGTTTGAGAAACACTGTGCTATAGAATCATAGAAGATTAGGGTTGGAAGAGACCTCAGGAGGTCATCTAGTTCAACCCCCTGCTCAAACCAGGACCAACACCAACTAAATTATCCCAGCCAGGGCTTTGTCAAACTGGGCCTTAAAAACCTCCAAGGATGGAAATTCCACCACCTCCCTAGGTAACCCATTCCAGTGCTTCACCACCCTCCTAGTGAAATAGTGTTTCCTAATATCCAACCCAGACCTCCCCCACTGCAACTTGAGACCATTGCTCCTTGTTCTGTCATCTGCCACCACTGAGAACAGCCGAGCTCCATCCTCTTTGGAACCCCCCTTCAGGTAGTTGAAGGTTTCTATCAAATCCCCCCTCACTCTTCCCTTCTGCAGACTAAATAAGCCCAATTTCCTCAGCCTCTCCTTGTAAGTCATGTACCCCAGCCCCCTAATCATTTTCGTTGCCCTCTGCCTGACTCTCTCCAATTTGTCCACATCCTTTCTGTAATGGGGGGGGGGGGCAAAACTGGATGCAATACTCCATATGTGGCCTCACCAGTGCTGAATAGAGGGGAATAATCACTTCCCTCCATCTGCTGGCAATGCTCCTACTAACACAGCCCAATATGCCATTAGCCTTCTTGGCAACAAGGGCACACTGCTAACTCATATCAAGCTTGTCATCCACTGTAATCCCCGGTCCTTTTCTGCAGAACTGCTGCTTAGCCAGTCGGTCCCCAGCCTGTAGCGGTGCATGGGATTCTTCTGTCTTAAGTGCAGGACTCTGCACTTGTCCTTGTTGAACCTCATCAGATTTCTTTTGGCCCAATCCTCTAATTTGTCTAGGTCACTCTAAATCCTATCCCTACCCTCCAGCGTATCTACCTCTCCCCCCAGCTTAGTGTTATCTGTGAACTTGCTGAGGGTGCAATCCATCCCATCATCCAGATCATTAATAAAGATGTTGAACAAAACCGGTCCCAGGACCGACCCCTGGGGCACTCCGCTTGATACCGGCTGCCAACTAGACATCAAGCCATTGATCACTATGTGGGCATCTAATCCCTGGAGGGGATCTCTCTCTCTCTTCCATGTCATGTAATTTAATTAACCTTTACTCTCAGACCAACAGAGACTCAGTAAAGTTATATGTAACAGGGTGGTCTTCCCCTTTAAGAGCGAGGAGAGGAATCCAGCAGTCAAGTGCTGGGCATCAGCCAACCCAGCTGTAGAGCATCAAGTGATTGGGACAGATGAGTCCCAGGTGTGGGATATAAAGGAGGCCCCCAGGTCCATGCGAGAGTCTAGGACCTGAAGAAAGGTATGAGCACACTCTTGTAGCTACAGCAGAGGATTATAAAGAGGCAGTAATAAACTGAGCCCTGAGGCAAGGGCTATAAACTGAACTGTGCGTGGCCGATTGTTTGTCCCAGGCTGGTGATTGGCGCCTCCAGCATGGTTAGAGAGAACGCAGGGTAGTTCAATTCAAGGGGTTACACTCAACAAATTTAAAACAACAAAAGGCTCACAGTGACCATTGTGGACCAGATCAGTTCTAATCCCTAGTGTCCATTCAATGTTGATTGTTGATGCATGCTCCTCCAGGAAAAACAAAACAAAAAAAACATGGCTGTTGGTTATGAGCATCCTTCTGAAATCAAGGCTTATCTGTAACAGGCAGATGTCATTCTACCCTTGTCGTCCTTACTCTCTGGGCTGTCTCTTCCAGTGCTTCCTGCAGGCTGGAACTTTGAAACAACACTTGCTGACGTCCCTGGGCTAAAACTTCCTTCCTCTAGTCCTGAGCCTTAACCCAGCTCTCTAGCTGCCTCTGAACTCTAACTCTAAGATTTTCCAGAGACTTCCAGGAAAAACTGCCTCAGACGGGAGTTCTGCAAGCATTCTTTTTGTGCTTGCCCTACTCTTCAAGAAAGGAAGCTCCTTAAACAGGTTTAACTCAGGTCTTTCCTTGTACATGCTGGATACATACTGAAATAATCTGACTGGGGGCTGCAAGGGAGGGTGTAACAGGATAGCCTGCCCCTTTAAGGACCAGGCGGTCCAGGGCTAGCCATCCCTGTTTAATTAGCCATGTCCTGCATACCTATGTTGGGCATAGGATTTAAAAAAAGAGGAAGCCCACCAGTTAGGGGCTGGTTGTGGAGGAGAGGAGTTGACCTAGATTGTGGCTGGAGAGCTGAGCTACAGGAGTGGAGCTAACTTTTGAGGGCAGCCCCTTGGACATGGGGTGGGATCCAGAGAAGCAATCCTCAAGCCAGTATGCGACAGACTAACAACATAACTTAACAATTAAGTTAAACCTTGTTGAATTAGTTTTAATACTTTTGGGGTGCATTGTATTAAAAATGTAATTGTGTAGGTGTTATTGTGGAACTGTATATACGTGCTCTAGGAGACTGACTAATGCAATCTCTGCAAGGTATTAGGAGCTTCAAAGGGCTTTTTGGAACAATACCCATGAAGGGGATTTCCTACGAAGTACATGGGGGTAAGGGGAATGCAAATGACCCACTTGTATCTTCAAAAGGGTGGATGGATTCAAAGGGTTTTTCTCCACAGGGTGTCTGTTACCTACTGCTGGAAACTCCAGATCAGCCCCCTACCCCACCTCACCCCACCCCAAACCAAACCATATAAGTGTGTTCTAAACATGTTGTGAGGGTACTTGTTCTGAGCTGAAGCAGTAACCACAAGGAATCCTCTTGAGTGGAGTTCTGAAGGACTTCTCTGGCAGAATCCATGTTAGGGTTCGGGTGATCTCTGGTAAGTTTATTAGCATGCATGTAGGTTCTTGGTTTTAATACATTTTCTCTGTAGTGCTTTTTACCTTCAGAAATAAATGGGTTTGCATAGGAAGTGCTGTGTGGTACTTCTAACTGTTGACAATTACTCGGTCAGCCGTCTCAGAAGAGAAAGCAAGCAGGTGTGCTTAGGCAGCCTGTCTCTGCTGGGAATAACACAGTGAAGGCAAGGAATGGTCCAGCCTGGAAATATCCCGGTCACAAGGGAGCGAGACGCAGGTTTCTACCCGAGCAAGACAACAGCTGGGGAGCTGGAGGTCTGAAAGTGGGTACCCTTGCTGGATCACTGAGGGGAAATGCAGGTGCGGTTGCCCTGAACTGTGACACAGTGTTCCGCAAGAGGAACAGGGAACTGAAGAGAAGCCCAGGAGGGGCAGAAGACCATTGTGGTTATGTTGTACTTGGACTCCCAGTGGGCAAAAGCCCACAGAGCCTGTGCTCTGATAAAAGTGAGAAGAACTGCGAGTTGAGCCCAGGAGGGGTGCAAGACCTATGTTAACATGGGATTATTGTGGAAGGTGGTGTTTATTTGGGGAATACAAGTATCCCAGAGGGGGACTGAACTTTTAAGTGACTTGGCCGGAGGGTTAGGCTATAATAGACCCAGATGACGGTGACCAACAAGAGGCGGAAGCCAAGGGGAAGACCCAACAACCCCAGACCCAGCTACAAGGGGGCAATGACTAGTGAATCACCTCTGTGCATGTGGGATCTTACTCTGGGATGGGACTCCGATAATGGAGGGATTTAGTGGTCCATCAAAACATCCTGACCAATCCAAGGATAACAGCTTGATCCCCTGCTGGAAAGACACTAATGTCCCCTTCAGAGTTCATTACAATATTGCTGACAGAGCTGTGGAGAAACACTGGGCTTTCCTGAACAGTAAGTACAAGCTTTGCTTGAAAGAAAAGTGTCTGTCAGACTGACAAGTGGTATCGGATGTTGCTGCCATAACAGAACTGGGCCCCCAGAAGGCAGTACCTGCACCTCTGAGCAGGGATACACCTTCAAGCACCACTCAGGACATCATTCCTAGGAGCTTTATTTTGCATAATATCAAACACAGCAGCAACAAAACAGCAGATACAGGCATTGTTATCAAAGCACCAACCCTACTATTGACATACAGGTACAGCAACAGGAGAGCAAGCCCTACCAATCCTTTGAAACACAAATTTCAACCATCACACTCTTCTTCCATCATTCTGCCAAGTCAGTTCTTTAATGAGCAGGAGATAGAGAGCTCCTCTTACCAACAGTTCTTCAAAGGGCAACATAATCAATTATAGATATTTCTCAATAAGGTATTTAGTAGGTGGTGGGTAAGGGAATTGAACAGCTGTCCTCTCCCACTTCAATTAGGAATCCAGGCCAATTTACAGTTTTTCATCTAATCACCAGTTTTCTTGGCTGGTTCCACAACTAACTTGCCTTTCTACTTACACAGTGAAGTTTCATAAAATGAAATGGGGTGGGGATAAGTGAAGACTTGAAAGAAGGGGAAGAAACTGGATGGCAGCGAGGACCAACTGCTGGACAGTTCCAGGGACAGAGTGGAAGACCGAGAGAAGAGTTTCAGACCTGCTGTTACACTTTCCTTCACACAGATCCTCATTCAAGTTTTCTTCTGTTCCACATGGCATGTGTGGGGTATGGGGGAGAGGGGACAGGACTTCTAAGTCGAAGTTACAAACAATGGAGGGCAAAACACTGGGAAGAGACAACACTTGTATAAAATCTTCATTTCCACACAGTCTCCCTGGGCAGTTACAAAGAGCACCAAGATCCAATTTTATCATTTGCATAAAGCCGTGCCTAGGGTGATTTTAATCTCATTGGGTGAATTATCAGTGAATAGTGCTTGTGAAGAGTACTAGACAGCGCTGGAAACTGACAAAGTCCCGTTTGCTCACAGGACAGGTAGAATGATCTTTCCGACGAATGTGCCTCAACCCTGATCTGAAGTGGGACATGAAAGGGCAGTGTGTGGAACAGCTCTCCATATTGGCACTGATTAGATCTTGCAATTTACTCCTGCTCATACGCAACTGAGGGCAGCTCACAATATGCAGCAAGTGCACTTCTCACTGTTTCAACTCCCCTCCCACTACAGAACCCCTCATACTTCCTTATTTCCTTCCTTGGGGATCTCTGTCCTGGGTCCTAGCGTAATGATGTATTCATTGCCAGCCATTTTTTCCTCTCTAAATTAGGTCATGCTATCCATTAAGGATATGCACATCCCATAGTTTCTATATGGTAAACTAATTCTAGAGCTGATGGTGGCTGGCAGAGATGGGGGTGGCACATATGGACACAGCACAGGGTTATAAGCAACAGCACCAACAGAAGGAAGGGAAGGAGCAGCAGCAGCAAGAGTGGTGTGGGAAAGTCAGCAGCACCATCTGGGCCCAGACTCAAAAGTCTGGAGGGGGAGGAAGAGAGGGAAGGAAGGAAGGCAGAAGGCTGGAGAGTTGAGGAATGGGTAGGAAGAGGAGGTCAATTGAGTTTGGTGTCCTTTGGAGGGTAGGTAGGAGGAGAAAGAAACTAAGAAGGAGGGAAAATGTGGGGTGGCCAGACAAAGGCAGAAGAAACACACCAATCCACTGAGAACTGGATTGAGTCCACAGACGAACTTTGCACCCCCAAGCACCAGACAGCAAATGACTTTCATTCACAACCCACCTGTGTCAGGCCTCAGCAGAGTTTCCATATTGAACTAGAGGTTCTCTGAGCTATTCAGCCCCCAAGTGTTTAAAGGCATGGCTTTGCCAACTATGTCAGAACGTCATCTTACAGTGACCAAGTTTTGTATTTGGGAAAACTCATATCAAATAGCAACTGCAAAATGATTATTTCTCATTAGAATTTCCAAACTGGCTTGGGTTTTGTAGTGGTTGATGTTATTTTGGATTTATTATGCACCAACTTCCAGAAACAAAGATGATTTGTATAAATTATTCAGATTGCCACAAGGCTAGTTGTACAAGGAATCACGGAGATTATTAATAGGCAGAACTGCAATACTTATGAAGGGTTCCAGCTTGAAAGTACAGGGAGGAAACTGGAGAGGTGAGAGACAGGTTTTCTAGATTCAGATTGGGAAGATTGTGCTCATTATGGTAATTGCCAACGAGCAAGGGCTCAAGGGCAAATAGAGGACCTTGGACCCAAAGGCTCCTAATTACAAGATCTGCAAACAAGACTCAAAGTCAGGATCCTCACAGACTGGAGGTAGCAGCTTTACCAGGTGAACCAATGTAGAATATTAATCATTTGCAGGCTTACAGCATCTTCTACCTGAGCATTTCAAAGTGCATTACAAACAAATAATTTAGCCTCAATGTTCCTGCAAAGTAACTAAGTGATTATCCCTCCTAGAAACTGAGCACAGAACTTTTCAGGGCGGGGACTGTCTCTTTCTATTGTTTAGACAACATGTAGCACACTGCGTGCTGCTGTAATACAAACAAGTGAGGAACAGCACTGGGAGTAGAACCCAGGAGATCTAATTCCCAATCCCCCACTCTATCCATTGGCATACTGAACCAGCAGGCATGGCACACCGGTTCTCCCCACTGGAGGTCATCTCTCTCATATCACAATGCTTTGAGTACTGTGCATTCAATGTGAAATGGACTCTGGAAAGAGCAGACTGATCTGGCACCCTCAGGTTCACATAATATTGACCAAGATTTGGCTCTGGAGACCTGAGCTGAAGGAGAGGAAGTGAGCTGATCCCTTCTAGAGATGCTTTGGCTGGAGGCAGTGTACAGCTCTTATTACACATGCTCCAAAGCAATGGCTCTCCCAGAAATCTTATTTTTTGCCTGGCAAGAAGATGAAGTGGCCTTAAGGTTCCTACTTCTGTCAGAGGGAAGAAAAGCCACAGTGCTGCAGAGCTTACCTGTAGTCCTGCCTCTCCACCATGCTACTTTGAACTGCTGAAGAGAAGGGGCATTGGTTTATAAACATACACAAAAGATTAGTGCACACCTAGCTGGTGGCATTTTCACCCTGCTTGTGTATTCTGTCTATATTGTGATATTCTGCTCCAATACAGGCATGCTCTGGCATTTGTCAGAGTGCCTCAAAAGGGGCTCCATTGGCCAGAAAGCTGTGTGGTGTGTTCCCAAACCAGGAGGTTGGTTCTATACAGTGTGGATGGTGTAGTCTACTATTAGGCATATGTCATAGTGTTAGAAGTACTGTCCTTTGGACAAGGTCCCTTCTGCCCACAACTGGTGGCTGCAGTTCAACTGGCAGCTACAAATTCCTATTTTAGAGCAAAATCAGCAACATCATCATTAGGCTGTCCAATATGGTAGTTTGGTGGCCAGAGTGCACTCTGGTGCAATAGCGAAGTGCACTGGGGGGGAAGGAAAAGCTCTCTAGAGAAATCAAAGTCACGCTGGTTGGCTGAAGTCAAAAGGGTATGGGGTCAATGGCCAGAGATGTCCTATAAAGTTACGAGTCCTTAACCAAAGGGGGCTTTTACAAGTAGTGACCATTACTGAACTGGTCTCAGTGCCTGAACTTACACTAGATGATTCAATCCACTTATTATGAAGTATATGTATTTAAGATACAACAAAAACTTTACTGCTTTGCATCCTTCCTCCACCCACTGCACAGATGAGAGTCTACAACCCATGACCCCCAAGCTACAGCTGTAGTATGAGTGGGACCCATGGGAATAGACCAGGAGCTGGCAGGACTCACTTTTAAAGAGTTAATTCTTGGTTAATCAGCTATATACCCTCCATATCCCCTTCTCCTCCCCTACCACGAAAACAAAACAACCAAAAAACCAACAGAAATAACCAGCCACGGTGGTGAGAGGGTCTGAGGGAGATGCACATACACCATCTTTAACAAAAACCACACCTTGCATGTGGATGCTTCTATACTACTATTGCGTGTGGAACTCAGGAACACCTTAAGCTATCAATTCTAGCTCTGAAGTGGCCTTGCGCAGAGCAGAAGCTAGTTCCAAGGCTGCTGGGAGGAGATGGCTGCTCACAATGGAAGTCACGTTTCAGGTTTTTTCCCGTGTTTCTCTCTTTCTTCCCCTCTCCAGCACAGAAGTGCCAAAAGAGAAGGTGGGGAGAGAGACTTTGCAGGTGGCGCATAGTATCTCAGCCACGACTGCTTATCTGCGTCCCTGCCACCGCTCCACGGTAAATTGCTTGTTGATAAATGAGGCTATTTAGGAGCGAGTGATGCCAACATTACGGTTATTAATGACACCGATGTGGAGAGACATTTAAGAGCGGCCTGGTGTTCTATTGTCCTCTCACATGTGAGTAATGGGGCAGTTCAGTTACAGGACTTTAAAAACCAGCTTGGGGTGTTTAACACCAGAAACAAAATAAACCTGGGGGAAATGAATGGATTACACTGGACAGATGATTCACTAATGAAATGATAAATCCTTCCTCCTTTAGAGTGGGCTGGTCAGAGTTCTGGTCTCCAGCTGACCTCAAATCCAGGACATTCCACCTTTCAACAACTTCATATTCAAGCCCTCCTCCCACATCCCATAAGAAACCACAATTTCACTCATAAATACAATGCATAAGAGCAGGACAAACACAAGTCCTCTCAAAGCTGACAGACTGGGGAGTTCATCATCCCTCTCTCCTACAGTTATATCTAGAAAAACCAACCAAATAAAACAAAAAGTCAAGACCTAACAGTTGGCCTGCATTAGAGGAGCAAGCCTTCCTGATGTACTAAGTGAGGTGTGCTATGGAGGGTTGAATTAGCTGAAGCATTGAAAGCTCACACAGGGCTCTTCCATCAGTTTGCATGTGTCAGATGCCAAATGTGGCCAGAAGAACGATGAGCAGGAAATAAAGAGTTTTTGCTGGAACAGGCTCTCTTACAATAGAACTTCTCAGGTGCTGGTGAGGGTGTGGAAACATACAAGTATGCCCCAGAAGTCTGCTTCTGAGTTAATGTACCCAGAAGTATTTTATCCATGAAAGAGTAGACTACAGCAAACAAACATCTGGAGGTCCTTGTTACAGTGAATGATTTACTCAGTGAATTTAACTCAAACAGTCAGAAGGGCTATCTTCAAATAGGCTTGAATTCTTATGAATGTATTCGTTATTTGAGTATATTCAATGAGTGGTTTATTAAAAACATATTTCAGTCTATGGATTTCTTGCTAACTGCTCATTATGACTATTGTTCTGAGAATTGGCAATTTGCAATTCACATTGCACAATTGGTCACCTAAGGCACATGGGACTGTTTCTGCCTCTGGATTGAATGATGTCTGAATCCAGAAACAGCTTCCAAGATGGCCATGTGAACACCTATGCAGACATGGGGAGTATTAACAACACTGTCTTTCTGTGAATTTCCTTGAAAACAAAATGTCATTTGCATGAATGTGAATACAAAGTGAGTATGAGGAGCTGTGAAATACCAAAATGAAGTCACATTGTTGTATTCAGAAGAACATTCATGAACATCTCACTAAAGCATTCACCCAACTCTAGTTCCATCTGTGGTTCCTTACCCAGCATCCCAGCTATACATTTCTGATTTCCCTATTTTGTTCTCTCAGCTCTTTGTCTCAACAACCCAACAAACATTTACCGCACAACAGTGGGATAGGAAAGGAAATCAGGAATGCAAACAATAAAGACTCGTAAGAGAAACCTCAAAACACCAAGAGATTCTCCATGGAAGAACCCCATCAACTCTACAGTAATCAAATCTCCATGTAAAATAATCAATATGCCAGCTCCCTCCAGAGACTTACACTAGTCCCAGCCTCCCTCAGCTAGAGTGCTGCTAGGTATTATGGTTATGTGGTACAAACATCAGGTTTGAAATACCTAATTCCATTGAAACCACAGGTTTTAACCCCTGCAGGACTGACTCAACCCTTCAACTCTCTGAAGCAGATAAACTGTAGTAATGTGCATAGGACTACGTGTCAGCTCTACCTGGATATTAACTAAACCCATGGCACCTTTTGTACGTTGTTGCTCTGTGCCAGCTGCCCAACTGATTACCAGGCTTCACTTCAGATGCAGTTGCATTTCAGTAGAAGGTGAAGTTATTCCTCTATGGCTTGTAAAGCATTCTAAGTAGATTTGGAAAAACATTACTATTCTGGAGCAAGTTAGTTTTATTTTTAGGACAGACAAGTGAAATCATTTGCTTTTTCATTATCTTCATCACTGTGGTAAAAGGTGGAGAAAGATTTGTGCATGGACTGGTAAATTTGCATAATATTGCAAGCTTGAGGTATCTCTACCTCAGAAATAAAGGGGTTATGCAAGTGAAAGATAGTGGGCAAAATCCTGCCCCATTGACTTCAGTAGGTCCAGAATTTTACCTAATATTTATAGGGAGTGTCCCCCATCTGCAGGGAAAATTAACAACTACTTCAGGCACTGCAAAAGCTGCTGTAGGGAATACAGGAGAAGCTCTGACAATAGTGGAGCTCACAGCTTTCTAGTCCAGCACTTAGAAGTAGCAAATCTGTGCTGTACATCAACAGTTCATTAAAAATAACTGTCAGGGGGTGGACAGATGGCTTGAAAAGTAGGACAGTGCCCAGTCCCTAGAGACATTAGTGCAGGAGCTACTATACTTTGCATTTCCATTCCTTATTCCTACTGGAGGATACAGGTATTACCCAGTCAGGTTCTTCTTCTCACAAAACAGCATGTCTAGGGACATACTCAACATCTCATACTTCACATAAACCTCCATGAACATGTAGGAATGTGACTCTTATAGAATGAAGAGAAGTAGCAGTTTAAATGTGGGGGGAAATAGGGGCTCTGGAGCAATGGGATTAGTTTAGACCTTCCTCCGCCTGGTTCTCTCTCAGCCCTGTTGAGACAGAGAGGATGGAGTAAAGGAGTCACTACACTCTGGTGCCATTTGACTGTAACAATATTGAGGCTTGGTCTACACTACAAACTCTTGTTGGTATAACTACGTCACTCAGGGGTGTGGATTTTCCAAACCTCTGAACAACGTAGTTAGATCAACTGGTGTAGACAGCACTATGTCAATGGGAGAGCTTCTCCCGTCAACACAGCTACCACCTCTCGGGGAGGTGTTGTACCTACTCTGATGGGAAAAGCTCTCCTGTCAGCGTAAGTAGCATCTTCACTAAGCGCTGCAGCTACAGAACTAAGTGTAGACAAGCCCTAAATGTGAAATAAACTAATGCAATGGAATCCTGATCCTGGGAAGAGGTGAGAGACTTCAGACCAATGAATGGCCAAAGTGACCTAGAAAAGTCAGACTGATAAGAAGCAGGTCATGCAGCTTCTACTGCACTCAGGTTTGCAGCTCCAACATGTGGCTTTGATTCTATGCACATGTCTCTCCCCTGTGCCCAACCCAGCCACAGCATAAAAACTCCCTCAGTCAAAAATTTAAAAAACCCAAAGTAAAAAAACAAAACCCACATGAAATCCCAGCTGTCTAGATGTTTGAAGGAGGGGGGGAAAGTAATCACACTGGTTTCATGGACTGTTCTAAAAATAGAAATCTATGGAGGGGGAAATGATCCAAGTCGTCACCATTTTAGACTTTTCTTTCTTCAATTTCTCAGAGTAAAAGTTTTTTTCCCCCCTTGAAGCCCTAATTGTTTGTCGTTAAGAGAGAGATGGGTATTGACCACTAAATTCAGCATATGCTTGCCAACAGCTACTTGTAAACATCAGAAAGGAGAAAAGTGCAACACACAACAGCCTGTGTACTGACAGCTAGTGTGTCGAGTATTTTTCCATCTCATTCAATACTATCAGCTTCCATAACACCGCTGACTCGTGTCAAACCAGCTCACTCCCAGCACCTCATAAGTCTACTGTATCTTGAAGTGCCCCTCAGCTAAACCAGTTAGCTCCTAAAGGCCAATTCCTTAACACACTATGAACACTGCGCTACATGTACATTGCCAACAAAGGTGAGAATCCCGGACTAGGGTCCATATCAACTCCCTGTACTGGCTATGTTCCAGCACCATTCCCGAGAGTAAGAGGTTTAAGATGGGACTTGAATTAATGAGTTCCCCTATATGACACCTGAGCAGAAAGGAAGAGAAAATGTATTGAATACAGATTTTAATTCTGAAAACGCATGTATTTGCTGGAAACTGAACCCTTCCTGTGTATTTAGCCATTCCTGAAGTGAAGAGAAAAATCTAACTAGGTTTGCAGAGTGCAAATCTGTATTTAGTACTTTGTCCTTTCCTACTCAGTGCCCACATTCCTTATGGAGAAGCTCACTGACTCCAGCCCTAGCTTCTTTCACAATTGCCTATGATGATTTCCAATGCATGAATACTGGCTGTAGTAGTTCATAGAAGTGGTCACTGAAGGGAATATCAATCCAATAGGCATTCTGGAATTTTGCTCAAGTAGTTATCAGTGGTGTTAAAAGGCCCCAACAATTGGAAGATAGAGTTGAACTCAGAAGCTGAAGTCTGGTATAAAACCCTGATCTGGGTCTGGCTTCGCTCTGTCCCTAGATAAAAATCAGCCAGTGATAAGATGAAGGAACCTAGTAAACATTTTAAGGCTAAAGGTGGAGCCCTAGGACTCTGTAGTATGGGGCCATGGCATTGTCCTGAGACAAGCACTGTCATACAGGAAACATCACACCTGGTACAGCTCAGAACGTGGCTCAATTCCACCTTTACATTTTCTGCCTCACTCAACCATTAGTTTCCAACTAGAAGCACAGCTACCTAGTGTCATGCCAAGGAACAACCACCCAAATTCTCTCAAATGGACACACTTCTTAGGGAAGGAGGGAAGGTCGGTTGATTTTCATGTTTTTGCCTCTTCATGTCACAATACTCCACTGGACTGAGTCTTTGTTTGCATGAGGTTCATAGAAACACAGGGCTGGAAGAGACCTAGAGAAGTCATCAAGTCTAGTTCCCTGCGCTGGGGCAGGACCAAGTAAACTTAGACCATTTCTAACAGGTGTTTTTCCAACATGTGCTTACAAGCCTCCAATAATGGGAACTCCTACTTTGGAAGCCTATTCCAGAGCTTAACTACCCCTTGTGACACCTGCATGCCATACTCTGCATCAAATGGCAGGATAAAAGTACCAATAATGAGGTTCTGGAATTTAGTCATGCCACAGGGATTGAAACCATGCTTATTGTGTCACAGTTACACTGGGCTGGTCATGTGTTGAGGTTGGATGATGTAAGAACCTGCAGGACTGGAACCTGGGACCATGGGAGTTCTGTGCTGCTGAGGCCACCACATCACCATGGGAGGCTTAAACTGGACTCCCATGAGAGGACCCTATGAGGCTGGGCTTGGCAGGAAGTACAACCCAGCAAGACCTGAATGGTGGGCCCTTGTAGGGCTGGTACCAGTACTTAGACTGGGAAGCCGTGACGGGAAGCTGTCTGAGCAACACAGACTGCCTGCCTGCATCCACTCCACACCCTACTCACGACAGACCCTAGACTCCAACTTCTGACCCTGGTTTGTCCTTGACTTTGCTCTTCAATTTCTGTTTGCAACCTAGCACCTGACCCTGATCTCCTGGTAATCTGACCTTGCCTGTCTCCTGTTGCCTGACTCTCTGTTTGTCCTGTGGACTGTCTTGGACTCTGACCTCCTGGTATCTGACTCGGCCTTACTCCCAACTCCTGCTCTGGCCACTAGGTCTATCTGACCTCATTCCAGTCATGACAGAAGACACCAGATCACCATGGCAGTTGCTGTATGGCCATCTGAAAGTGGTCAACTGCAAATGAGGCAGCCAGAAGAAATGTTTCGAGGACACACCGAAACATAATGTGAAACAGTGCAACATTGACGTTGACAGCTTGGGGGAGTCAGCCACAGATAGATCAGGCTGGTGAGAAGTATTCAACATTGGGGTTACCCAGATCGAGATTAACTGCCCTATGGATCTTGAGGCACAGTGTCAGACTCAGCAGGCACAGATTGTACTCCCTTCCTCAGCATCGAGCTACCTACGCACCTCATGTGGGAGGGACCGCCACTCGTGCATCAGTCTTTTTAGCCACAACAACCACACTACTCTCCAGACAGAATACCATCATCAGCATCATCTTCAGTCACAAAGGACAAGAAAACCACCCTTATAGTTAGAAAGTTTTTCCTAATATCAAATCTAAATCTCCCTTGCTGCAGACCAAGCCCACTATTTCTTGTCCTACCTCCAGTGGACATAGAGAACAATTGATCACAGTCCTCAACATATTTGAAGACTGCTATCAGGTCCCCTTCAGGATTTTTATTGCTGGAGGGCAAGATGCACTGGCAGGAGGCTAAATGGCACAGTAAATTAATGCACTAACCTTTCACCTCTGGAGACCTGGGCTTACGATTGTGACTTAGGATCACAAGTGAAACAAACATGGCAGGCTCAGCCTGTCCATAGCCCCTATTGGACTTTTGTTTATGTTCCTGCTTCATGGCAGGATTGAGGCATATTGGCCTCACTCAATGTAAAAGAAGCTTGCCCATTGCCTGTTGTACAGTGCCTCATTCTAGCCAGTTATCGCTCCCTTTTCATCAACATGAGACACACCCCTTTTCCTCCCTCCCATTAAAAGATACTAAAATGACTATGAGGTAGCTAAGATATGGAGCACTGCAAAAAGGTGAACGGTTGAAACCTCTTGATTCTGGCCCTTGTCCTTGTGAGAATGAAGAGAGCACTGTTGCCTCGGCACCTCCCAAATTTTCTCAGATTTGGTGTGAAGCCTGAGATTATCACTATCATTATTAAAGACTAGTAATAAGCCCTATTAACCAGCAGTGAATGAGAAGGGAATAAAGAAAGGATTTTCTTAGCAGAAAGAACTGCAAGAGATTCATAACTTTCTTAATGCCTATACAAATAAAACAGATACCCTCACTGCATCAGTTTTGAAATCAACCTTACTCTTTCCATCTTCAATAGGAAAATGCTTCTATTCCTCTCTTCCTTTTTAGAGAAATTCTTCACAAAGGCATTTTTGAAAGAAAAAAAATAGCTTTCTGGTTCAAATACAATTGAGTCTTAACTGAAGGAGCCTGGCAGGCTACTCAGCCCATGACTGCCACTAATGCAACATGGTGACCCTCCCAAGAGGAAACCCATTTAGCATCTTATTGACCACACAAAGAAAAAGACAAATGTATGGAAATGACTAGTACCTGCAGCAGCATCCCTATGGCTTGGAAGTTTTGAGGACAGATCAAAAGGGAGAGATTGCCACTAGCACTGATTAGAGTGGGGTATAGCGTGAAGTGGTGTACAAACTTCCCTCAAGCCATTATGCATGTGTACCTCAGGATTGCTCTTTCTCAGTCCTGCCACTTCAATTCTGAAAGCCACACAAAGCTCTCCTCCAATGTTTCAAACCTTAGCCTCTTATTATGAGGAGCTAGGACTCCAGAGGTGAAAGGTGAGTGCATCAAAACCTTGTACAAATTGGCTTCTCTTATATTAAGGCAGATTTTCTTGCTTTACATTTATAATTTTCCCAGTGCACAGGTACACCCCGTTATTTCTTCTCTCTGGAGTGGCAACCCCAAGGCAGCCTTCTATCTCACGTGCACACACAGAAACACAGCTTGCAGTCTTCCTTCAACCTCCTGGTAGCAGCAACAGGATCCGACGTGTCTCAGAAATGACTGATGAATCAGTACGTTGTTTTCGAGCAACTTGCGTGCCTAACCGGCATGCAGGATGACAGACCTTGGGAACCGGGGCATTAATACTGGAGATTTATAGTCAAATCTGTCACGGATGGGGAAGTTTTTCCAAAGAACTACTCTGCCTGAAGGTCGCTTTTCCTGGGTACTAAGTGCAAAGAAACTTTCTCATGCACCACTCCCCCAAGCAAAGAGAGCGTCAGCATGCTGGAGGAAAGGCAGGGGCATGCTGCCAGCTACTGTGCTCTGCCTTCTGTTGGTGTAAGTTCTCACAAACTCTGTATTTCCAGGGATGAGACACTGATTTCCACAGGGCATTTGATGCATCAGGCAGGATGCTCACACATGCTACTATTTATAGGAAAAAAAATTTAACCCATTTGTGACTGGCACTGAGATTCCCAAAACCAAGAGATGCAATAGAAGCTTAGGCGAATCTTGGAAAGACGTCTTCTCACAGTGAACATCATCCTAAGGGATTCACCATGAAAGGAAACCAAAGGCATGTCTACATTGCCCCTCAGGTCAGACTATGGGGGCACCCATAGCAGTACACACTAACAGGCTGGGCTGTAACTCCCCCATGTGGACATTGTGGGCACGAACTAAAAGGTTCCTAGTTCGCATTAGTGTGGGCCCCTTCAAACAGGACTACATTAATGCAAAGTCAGTCCCTTTTAGTTTGTGCTCAGGGTCCACACAGGGGAGTTACAGCACCTGCTCTGCACACATCACATAGTCCAAACTGTGCCCCAAATCACACACTGTGGCCTGGCCTACACTAGGCCTTTTTTCCCTATGTTTTCCCATTAGGGGGAGCTCTAGATTAGACAAGGTGGCAGCGTTTTAACTACTAAGTTATGTAGACCTGCTCTAAGTAAGGTGTATCAACATGGTAGTTAAAACACATGCAGTGACCTGGAGCCCAGTCTATATTAGGGCTGGTCCACACTAGGGGCAGGGATCGAACTAAGATACGCGACTTCAGCTACGCGAATAGCGTAGCTGAAGTCGAAGTATCTTAGTTCGAATTTGGCGCGCTTACCTCGCGTCCGCGCGGCGCGCCATCGACGTTCGCGGCTCCTACTTCGAACTCCGGTACTCCGCTCGCTCTGCAGGAGTACCAGAGTTCGAACTAGCGCGTTCGGGGATCGATTTATCGCGTCCAGACAAGACGCGATAATTCGATCCCCGATAGTTCGATGGCTACCCGCCGATTTCGGCGGGTAGTGTAGACGTACCCTTAGTATCCTCACTATTGCTATCACTACTGACTGTGACTGTAGCGGTGTGAAATTTTAGGGAACAAATCTTGGTGTTGATACAGCCCGTGGCTGGATTTCTTTTTGCCTTTTTAAAAAAAAAAAGCTGAATAATCACACTGTCAATAACTGATCTAGATAAGAGCGTTCAGATTTCATACTTGAGAGCTTGAAGCTGATCACCTGCACAATCAGCTAAGTGTATTTTAGTGAGTTTTCTTCTTCTAAAAGAATCAGCGTTGGACTCTGCCAGAGTAGACCCCAGACTTGATGGACCCGTGATTTGCTCTGGTAAGGCAAATCCTCTGCTCCTAGACTATGCACACGTTTAACTCAAGTTTGACTCAAACTAGTCTCCAGGCACACTTACACACTTGCACTCAGTACTGAGACCACAGTATGGCACATCTGCTGATTTTATTCTGGAAAGGAACCGGCCTGTGAAATATGAGCTTATACCAACAAGCCCAGCAGTCAGGGGCCTGGTCTACACTACAATTTTAGGTCGAATTTAGCAGAGTTACCTCGATTTAAGCCTGGACCCGTCCACACCACGAAGCCCTTGTTTTCGACTTAAAGGGCTCTTTACATCGATTTCTTTACTCCACCTCCGACGAGGGGATTAGCGCTGAAATCGGCCTTGCCGGGTCGAATTTGGGGTAGTGTGGATGCAATTTGGCAGTATTGGCCTCCGGGAGCTATCCCAGAGTGCTCCATTGTGACCGCTCTGGACAGCGCTCTCAACTTGGATGCATGGGCCAGGTAGACAGGAAAAGGCCCGCGAACTTTTGAATTTCATTTCCTGCTTGCCCAGCGTGGAGAGCACAGGTGACCACGCAGAGCTCATCAGCACAGGTAACCATGATGGAGTCCCAGGATCACAAAAGAGCTCCAGCATGGACCGAACGAGAGGTACGGGATCTGCTCGCCATATGGGGAGACGAATCCGTGCTAGCTGAACTCCATTGCAGTAAACGAAATGCCAAAACATTAGAAAAAGTCTCAAAGGGCATGAAGGACAGAGGCCATAACAGGGACCCACAGCAGTGACACATGAAAATTAAGGAGCTAAGGCAAGCCTACCACAAAACCAGAGAGGCAAACGGAAGGTCCGGGGCAGAGCCGCAGACATGTCGCTTCTACGCCTAGCTGCATGCCATGCTAGGGGGTGCAGCCACCACTACCCCAACCCTGTGCTTTGACTCCGTCAATGGAGAATCACGCAACACGGAAGCGGGTTTTGGGGATGAGGAAGATGATGATGAAGAGATTGAAGATGGCTCACAGCAAGGAAGCAGAGAAACCGGTTTCCCCAACAGCCAGGATACGTTTTTCACCCTGGACCTGGAGCCAGTAACCCCCGAACCCACCCAAGGCGGGCTCCCGGACCCTGAGGGCGGCGGAGAAGGGACCTCTGGTGAGTGTACCTTTATAAATATTAGACATGGTTTAAAAGCAAGCGTGTTTAATGATTAATTTGCCCTGGCATTCGCGGCCAGGACAGCTACTGGAAAAGTCTGTTAACGTGTATGGGGATGGAGCGGAAATCCTCCAGGGACATCTCCAGAAAGCTCTCCTGGATGTACTCCCAAAGCCTTTGCAAAAGGTTTCTGGGGAGGGCTGCCTTATTCCGTCCGCCATGGTAGGACACTTTACCACGCCAGGCCAGTAGCACGTAGTCTGGAATCATTGCATAGCAAAGCATGGCAGCGTATGGTCCCGGTGTTTGCTGGCATTCAGACAACATCCATTCCTTATCTCTCTGTGTTATCCTCAGGAGAGTGATATCATTCATGGTCACCTGGTTGAAATAGGGTGCTTTTATTAAGGGGACATTCAGAGGTGCCCGTTCCTGCTCGGCTGAACAGAAATGTTCCCCGCTGTTCGCCACGCGGTGGGAGGAGGGGTGAAGTGATCATCCCAGAGAATTGTGTGTGTGTGGGGGGGGGGGGGTTAGTTGGGTTTGTGCTGCACGTTAACCGGGAAACCGCAGCCCCTCCTTTTAAATTGCCAACCCATTTTAAATGGCCAACCCAACGGCCGCTTGGTATGGGAAATGAGGGCGCTGCTGTTTGAAACCATTCCCACATGTTATGAAGGTTAAAGAAGCCAAAAGACTGTGGCTTACCATGGCTGCCTGCAAGCCAAATTCTGTTGCCTGGCACTGCATGAGTGATCTCTCACACCAAACCGGCAGGCCCTCAATATAAATAAGAGGCAAAATGCGACCTTGTAACGAAAGCACAGGTGCTGTGTAATGTGAACAGCAAGGTTTAACGGGAAAGAGTGATACTATTGTTCTCTAAAATGTGTCTTTTTAACTACCAATCTCCCTTTTCCCCCACCAGCTGCAAATGTTTCTCCTTCGCAGAGGCTAACGAAGATTAGAAGGAGAAAAAAGCGCACTCGGGATGACATGTTCTCGGAGCTCCAGATATCCTCCCATGCTGACAGAGCACAGCAGAATGCATGGAGGCAGACAATGTCCGAGTGCAAAAAAGCACAATATGAACGCGAGGAGAGGTGGTGGGCTGAATCGCGGGCTGAAGAGAGTAAGTGGCGGGCTGAAGAGGATAGGTGGCGTCAGATTGCTGACAGAAGGCAAGAGTCGATGCTCCGACTGCTGGAGCATCAAACTGATATGCTCCAGCGTATGGTTGAGCTGCAGGAAAGGCAGCAGGAGCACAGACCTCCGCTACAGCCCCTGTGTAACCAACAGCCCTCCTCCCCAAGTTCCATAGCTTCCTCACCCAGATGCCCAAGAACGCGGTGGGGGGCCCTCCGGCCACACAGCCACTCCACCCCAGAGGACTGCCCAAGCAACAGAAGGCTGGCCTTCAATAAGTTTTAAAGTTTTTAATTTTTAAAGTTTTAAAGTGCAGTGTGTCCTTGTCCTTCCCTCCTCCCCCACCCCACCCGGCGCTTCCCTCTTCCCCCACCCCTCCCTGGCTACCTTAGCAGTTATCCCCCTATTTGTGTGATGAATTAATAAAGAATGCATGAATGTGAAGTAACAATGACTTTATTGCCTCTGAAAGCGGTGATCGAAGGGGGGAGGGGAGGGTGGCTAGCTTACAGGGAAGTAGAGTGAACCGGGCGGGGGGGGGTGTTCATCAACCAGAACTTTCACACCGTAGCCTGGCCAGTCATGAAACTGGTTTTCAAAGCTTCTCTGATGTGCACCGCGCCCTGCTGTGCTCTTCTAACCGCCCTGGGGCCTGGCTGTGCGTAATTAGCGGCCAGGCGATTTGCCTCAACCTCCCACCCCACCATAAATGTCTCCCCCTTACTCTCACAGATATTGTGGAGCGCACAGCAAGCAGTAATAACAATGGGAATATTGGTTTCGCTGAGGTCTATCCGAGTCAGTAAACTGCGCCAGCGCACTTTTAAATGTCCAAATGCACATTCTACCACCATTCTGCACTTGCTCAGCCTATAGTTGAACAGGTCCTGACTACTGTCCAGGCTGCCTTTGTATGGCTTCATGAGCCATGGCATTAAGGGGTAGGCTGGGTCCCCAAGGATAACTATAGGCATTTCAACATCCCCAATGGTTATTTTCTGCTTTGAAACAGACCAGAGTTCCTGAAGACACGAGCGTCATGTACCTTTCCTGGCCATCCCACGTTGATGTTGGTGAAACGTCCCTTGTGATCCACCAGTGCTTGCAGCAGCATTGAAAAGTACCCCTTGCGGTTTATGTACTCGCTGGCTTGGTGCTCCGGTGCCAAGATAGGGATATGGGTTCCATCTATCGCCCCACCACAGTTAGGGAATCCCATTGCAGCAAAGCCATCCACTATGACCTGCACATTTCCCAGAGTCACTACCCTTGATATCAGCAGGTCTTTGATTGCGTGGGCTACTTGAATCACAGCAGCCCCCACAGTAGATTTGCCCACTCCAAATTGATGTCCGACTGACCGGTAGCTGTCTGGCGTTGCAAGCTTCCACAGGGCTATGGCCACTCGCTTCTCAACTGTGAGGGCTGCTCTCATCTTGGTATTCTGGCGCTTCAGGGCAGGGGAAAGCAAGTCACAAAGTTCCATGAAAGTGCCCTTACGCATGCGAAAGTTTCGCAGCCACTGGGAATCGTCCCACACCTGCAACACTATGCGGTCCCACCAGTCTGTGCTTGTTTCCCGGGCCCAGAATCGGCGTTCCACGGCATGAACCTGCCCCATTACCANAGCGGTGATCTGAGCGGGCTCCATGATCCCAATGCTATGGCATCTGGGCTGAAAAAAGGCGCGAAACGATTGTCTGCCGTTGCTTTCACGGAGGGAGGGAGGGAGGAAGGGAGTGGGGGCTTGACGACATGCACCCAGAATCACCTGCAACACTGTTTTTGCCCCATCAGGTATTGGGATCTCAACCCAGAATTCCAGTGGGTGGCAGGGACTGCGGGAACTGTGGGATAGCTACCCCCAGCGCAATGCTCCGGAAGTCGACGCTAGCCTTGGTACTGTGGACGCAGTCCGCTGACTTAATGCACTTAGAGCATTTTGTATGGGGACACACACAATTGACTGTATAAAAACGATTTCTATAAAACCGACTTCTATAAATTCGACCTAATTTCGTAGTGTAGACATACCCAGGGACATGCCTCCATAATTCTAGGCTGCTCTCTGAGCTTCCTAATCATCTCCATAGACCATATCTAGACAAGGAAAACCAGTGTTTTAAAAGTGTTAGTCAACATATTTTAACTAACATTTCACACACAGGTGTAGACAGGATTGAACACATTTAAAAACATGTTCTCTGGCTGTGGCCAACCCTAGAGGGAAACCTTAATTTTCATGTGCGTTTAGTGTGTTGCTTTCAAACTATAAAAGCCTAAATGGTTTGGAACCTGCCCAGCTGAGAACCTGCCTCTCTCCCTAGACAATATCACATTATTTGTGTTGAACAGTAAAGCAATTAGCCTCACGTTTTTAGAGGCTGTCTTAGGGCAGCAGAGCATAATGTGATAAATCTGCTAAGGGTCAGTCTGCTGCTGCTCTTTTCTCCCTGCTGAGGAGAGTTTTAGGTCACTGGGAGAATGATGGCTGGTGAGGAGTAGGTCAAGAAGGTGTCTGGGGGCCTTACAAGGAGTGTGATGGTTGGAGTCAACTGGCAGACTGCTTCTTGGGACCTAGCAACCTACTGCACATTCTAAGGTTAAGTACATGTGACATGCTACCAAGGACCAAGATCGTTGACCACAGCACTCCAGCAAAACCAGCGGGGCCCCAAGGGCTAGGATTGCAAAAAGAAAGCCACTTTTGGCATGGCGTTTTCCATGAGGGGCTCTTGCCTTTAGAACTCCTTCCCCTTTTTGGTCCAAAACGGCCTGATTTGGTGGTATTCAGGGAACAGGCACACTGAAAAATCCATCTATTTTCTGGCTTTTGGGGAGGCACAAGTACAAGGACGTCAGTTACAGAAACTCATCAGACAACTCAATGAACAGCTCTTCTAACCTTCTCAAAGTAAATTTCAAAATGCAATGGCAATGAAAGAATTGCTCACCCTCTGCCCCTAGGACAGCCTCCTTCAGACACAGGAGAATACTGAGAAGCAGTACGGTGGTTAGAACAAGGTAAATAAACTAACAAATAATTTACTCAATGCATTTTGACTCTGTCTCTGTTAGCAAACTGTCTGCAAACAGACTACAACTGTCTCAAACATATTGTCAGAACTATTTGTCAAATACTCTCTGAACAATTCTTGACCTGTATCTCTTTGGGGAGCAGTTGATTTCAAAATTTGGTACCATTCATTCATATGGTATGGTCCTGTTCCCTGAGTGGATGAACCGGAGACTGTGATTTCCAGTGCAAATAGTTATGACTATCAATTTGAAATGTGCTTTCCATGAATATTCTGCAGTATTCATGGACTGGCCCTGCCAGCATCCTCAGCAGAAAGCAAACAGAAATGGGGTGCAGACACTGGCTGAGCTTGTTCACTACAAATTCCAAAGACTATTTGTGGACGTGTGTCTTTAGCTACAGAATCTGTGCTATTTAACAGCCTGTGCTTCAATGTGCCAGATCTCATGGCTTCAGCACCTCCAAGACGGAGCCTCTGAGATACAGCACTCTTGTTTCTCCCCAGAAGCTCTGCCAGCAAGTCCAACTGAGATAGGCTCCTGTACAGCCTTTTACCCTTTTCAGGGATCAATGCACCTCAGAAGTATTTGCAGCAACTCCATGCAGCCTTTTCAAAACAGGATAGGGTTTAACACAGTCAATTGGAGTACATCATTGGGAAGTCCTTAGGTTATCACAGAGAAGCAAAAGTTAAGATGTAGCCCTGGCATAGGCCCGTATGGACTCCCTTGAGTCATGTTCCTGGAGGGACCATCTTGGTTTCCTTTCTCTGTCTCCGTTCCCTTGTCTTTTTTAGGGCTCCTCTATACTGGGAACTTACCTCGGCATAGCTGCATCTCTCAGAGGTGTGAAAAATCCACATCCTTGAAAGATATAGTTATATCAACCCTAACACCCAGCTACGCCACTGTAAACTCTGTAGCGTAGACATAGCCGGTGTTCATGTGTGCTCCACCCAGGTAAGCTGGGAGCCTCACATTGATAGGTGTCAATTATTCAGTCTTTGGGGTTTCCATTGACTCTGTAGGGTCCCAGTCAGCCCTTAACAATCCAGTGATATCACCCCACACAATTATATGACAAAGCAGGAAACATGAGGTGCTCTTTACACTCAGTGTGCACAGCAACACCAAGCACTGAGGGAAACTTAAGGTGCCTATTAGAATCATAAAAATATACCCAAAATTCCCACATCATGTCTTGCCGGTGGCTGCCCTGTTCTTGTCAGAAGATAAAAGCCCATCCATATGATTTCATGATAGAGATGCCATTGTAAGGAGTTAGAAGGAGAAAAGGAGTCCCTGTAAAAGCCACCATCACCTAACATACCCAGGTACAGGCAGGCTGTTTTGTCATCTCCTGCTTTGAACATTTTCCAAACCAGCTTCTCTGCCTTGTCATGGGTCATGAATTTGAGCAGAAGTTGGGGAGGGCAACACAGAATATATAGCGCAGGGCTTCCAAATATTCCTCAAGAGCTCCCAGTGAGAAGAATAAATCACTTTGCCAAAACTCCCCTTCAGGGCCATTTCCCCCTTTCCCCCTATGCTTTTTGCTGAGAACTCTCCCAATTCTTTCCCCATCCCATATGGTTCTTATTGCAGTCGCAGTTTTGGGGAGAAGCTTCCCTGAACCACTTGCAGAGAGCTAACATTTTAGCTCTATAGTTACAGTGACATCCAGCAAGCTTGCCTGTCCTCATCCCCGTTGCATTAATTTTGTTTTGTCAAGCATTGTTGATTCACAGCTGGCCAGCTCGGTCTCTTAAATGCACCAACATATGAAGTCCTTTTTACAGCTTCCCCCACCCCTCCCGCCCTCCAGCCATTCTTGCTTCACCTGATGAACTGCTAAATCACTAATTCTTTTCAGACTGAACCAGGCAACACCTGAAGTCTGCAGCGGTTCAATGAAGTTCCTCCCCACCCTTCACAAACCTGCCACTGAAGCAAGGTAGAAATGCACGTGCACATACACAGAGCAGAGAAAGTTCACACATGGGCACAGAATTGTCTTCATAGAATGAATGGATGCAGAGAGCAGGCAAGTGATAAATGAAAGCATAGCAGAGATGAAGGAAAGGCAAATAAGAGCCAGATTCTCATTCTCAGATGCTGGGCATGTGATCTGCTCCTTGCCTGAGTTACAGATGAGTTAATTAGCTGTGACATTCATTAGTAGCAGCTCCTAATTACTGAAAATTAATGCTGGTTTTGATAGAGATGTTGGCTAAAGCTCACAGAGGCAAAGGCATTATTGACCTTGTCATTCTATTAAACAGCTAGTTAAGTAGCAACACTGGTTTGAGTAGGATGCACACATGCCAACGGCCCTTGCCTGGCCACTCACTGCAAGCCACAGCACAATCGCCTTTCCCTCTATCCAATCCCTTCTCTGACATTCGCTACTGTGCTGATGTTGCAGTCACTGCTGTTCTAGCCACATTTCTGCCAAAGTACCATGTATGATAGCCATGACTATTCAGCCAGCGCCCTGTCTGTACCACTGTGGAGATCTGCAGCCAGCATCCCATTCAGGTCACCACTGCTATGATGCCCTGAATCCGCTGTCCCACCAGTGTTGCTGTTCTAAAACGATAAGCCAGCTCTAGTGGCAGGGCATGTGAGCACCTCTCTCTGACGTTTCAGCCAGCCAGGAGCACATTTAGCGGGACTTCCTTTTCTTAGGCTCAGAAATTCTAGCATTGCTATGCTATAAGCACTGGGGCTCTCACCGCCAGCACCTGCACCTTTCTGAGGAACAATGGCAGGAGCAATAGGAGCCATGAAATAAAAAAAGGAAAGAAAAAGAGAAGTGTTAGCTAAGCCCAGTTATATTCTCTGAGGCAGGCTCAGAATCAAGCCTGGGATAACTAAGGAAGTAACTGATACATTGAAACACAGAGAAAATATTTGCCAGCACAGAGTTTATCAAAATACCAACGTGTTATTCACACATTAATAATAATAAAGATGTCAAATTGTCAGATAAGAAGTTAATCTCATTCAGAGCACAATTAAAGATGCTATTATCCTGCCACCTGGGGCCACTTCTGCTTTTACAACACAGCGGGTTTAATAGATAAAAGGGACGAGAACACGATTGGAGAAGCGGATTGCACAGCCGAGCCCCTTGTAACCATCACTTGTAATCATAACTGCCGCTCTCCAGCCAATTCAGCAAAATATTTATTTTGTTATTTCTCAAAACAATTCCCACACAGAGTCACACTACTAAAGCTGTTCAGGAAGAGCATTTAATTACACAGCTAAGAGGATGATCAGAGAGTTACTTAAGGAAAGTGTCTCTAAGCAGATGCCTGCTTCAGACAGCAAGGAATGCAAGCTGTCCCTCTGTTTAAATGTGGAATTCCGGCTGATGTCGGGGGGAAGGGATCTGGTTGGGCTGAAGGCCATTTATGGCTCTCGGTTTGGTTTGGACAACTCAGACACTATCAGCGATAAGAGGCATTGTGGATAACTATGAAAATCATCAAACCACTTGTGCCATTATTAAATCACTGCCTGTATCTAGAGTCATCATAAGTTTCTGAGAACCAGAAAACATCCATGTTTTTAGAGACTCTCTCAGGTCGACTTTACATCCAGGTGCCCACTGAGAACAGTGGTTTCAGTGCTTGGATACCAAAATAATAGGTATTTTATAGATAAGACCTGGACACCAAGCGCTCTCCTCGTGATTGCTAATGAAACCAACAGAAGCACTGAGCTGGCAGAGTTTGGTGTTCTCAGCTCAGTCTCTAAGAGAGAGTACAAGAAAATGCAAACCACAAGGACTAACTTCTGGATGATTTGATTATCTTGATATTCCCTGTGAAAAGGGTGCTGCAAAGTAGAGAAAGAGTCAGATAAATCTTGGGAAGGAAGAGTCCCTTCTAGATCAGGGTTACTGGGACAGTGCCCTTGTTCACAAATCTGTCAAGTAATGGAGAGGAGGAGGGTTAAAGTTCTGAGGAAATGGCAACCCTCAGTGTTTTATTGTGCAGTGTCGAAGAGTCCCTAGAAAATTTAATTGATGACCTATCAAGACAGCAATACCGCTGCTGTCCCATCCAACACATGGACAACTGTGGAGAATTCTCAAGGAGCTGTGCCTGATTATATTGCCCCAGTGGCTCTGGACAACTGCTCCTGTGCTGCCAGGGGAAGTGGAACCCAGGAGGAAGGGCTAGAAGATATGTTCTTGTTCAAGAAACAGTCCCCTCACTTGGCACTGTCCCAGCTAATCTAGGGCTCCAGGGAAAGGTGACCTGGTTAAATTCCCTGGAAAGGGGGACCAATATTATGCTGGGAGTTTATGGGAAGCATCCCCATATTAATATTTAATTACTATTTATACAGCAAACAAAGGCAGTGCATCCTATCTCCGCGAGGAGGATAGGGTGTGTGACGTTGCACTCCATATGCTTTATGGAAATATGCTTATGAATATGACATAACTGGAATATGCTTTATGCTAAATACCCCTTGTATGGTGTCATTAGAAAGCTTGTAATCTACTAAGTGTGCTCATCCTATTTGGTTGCATGTATTATTTCTATATCTGGAGTTAGGAGAAGAAGATAAACTTGTATCACTGATGTAAACATATTAAGTGGAGCCCATTCAGGGTGCTCCAGAAACAATCAGTTGTAAATGGCCGTAGTTACTTGAAAGCCTTCCTGTGTACGTTTGGGCCAGCCCATGGGGAATGGAGACCAGGGGTCTTACAGTGACATGTGACCATGTCACCTGATAATGAAATCCATCTTAAATCTGGTACTTTTCCATTTAGAAGGAAGGGTGGGGACCCACAGAGACAAAAGATTCCCGCCTTGTGCCAAAGCTATAAAAGGGGTGGATCCGGACAAAAGTGGCTGCCAGTCATGAGAAAACCCCTGCTTATCACCTAAGATGTCTACTGGAACTAACAAGGACTGTACCAAGGGAAAGGATTGGGCCCAGACTAGGAAGGAGTCTAGTCTGTGAAAGAAGCTTATTAGAACATCTCTGAGGGTGTGTAATGGGGTGACAACTCACCCTGCGGTGCCTCCTGCTGGTCATCCAGGGAATTAGCTTGCCAGCCTCCGGAGCACCCTCTGCAGGCCGGTGTCTTGCCTTGCCACTGGCCCCCATGTCCCTCCCGGACCCCAGTGCCCCTTCTCTCTGGGTTCTGCCCCCTGCAGTACCCCACCGTCTCGCTGGGTCTCCCCTCCCTGAGGAATCCCCGACCCCCATCCCCACCTCACCTCAGTCTTTGGCTACTGCCAGTCACCATCTAGCCCCCGCTCACTGGGGTGGACTGCAGTATAATTGCCACTCATCATTGGCACGGAGGGTTTGGACCTGCTGCCTCTGCCTACACCCTTGGGCTGCCCCGTTGCAACCCCAGTACCTTCTCGGCCTTTAACAAGGCCTGCAGCCTGGGGGTTTTCCAGGCCAGAGCTCCCCAGCTCCTCTGGCCTTTCCCCAGCCCTGCTCCACTTTAGGTACCCTGCTCAGCTCCCAGCAGCCAGGCCCAGCCCTCTCAACCTCCAGAGAGAGACACTCTCTTGGCTTCTGGCCCACAGCCCTCTTATAAGGGCCAGCTGGGCCCGCATTAAGCCAGCCACAGCTGTGGTCAGCTACCCACTCAGCTTCCCCAGCCAGTCTTAATCTCTCTTACCCTGCTGCAGCCCTCTCCAGGGCTGCTTTCACCCTTCCAGGGCCGGAGCGGGGTGATCACCTCGCGACAGGGTGAGCTATTACTTGTAATCAGTTTATTAATGTATTAGGCTTAGACTTATGTGTTTTTGCTTTATTTTGCTTGGTGGCTTACTTTGTTCTGTCTATTACTTGAAATCACTTAAATCCTACTTTTTATACTTAATAAAATCACTTTTGTTTATTAATAAACCCAGAGTAAGTGATTAATTCCCGGGGGAGCAAATAGCTGTGTATCTCTCTCTATCAGTGATATACAGGGTGAACAATTTAAGAGTTTACCCTGTATAAGCTTTATACAGAGTAAAACGGATTTATTTGGGGTTCAGGCTCCCAGAAAGGCTGAACACTGGGCGCTGGGAAAGTCCCTGTTAACTGAGAAGCCCCTGGGCTGAGTGAATCTCAGTTTCAGTGAACTACAGAGAGGCATGGCCCAACCTCTGGGTCTGTGCTGGAGCTGACTGGAGTGTCTAACTCAGCAAGACAGGAGTGGAGGGGTGCCTGTTCTGGTAAGACGGTTGTTCTCAGTGGTATCCCAGCTCATTGAGTGACAGTCTCAAGGGGAGTCTCTCTGACCGAACCTGTCACAGGGTATGTTCAGTCTAGTAATCCCACACTCGACAGCAAGACAAGATGCAGCAGTAAGTATCTCGGTTATCTGAAGTAGTTGTCCCAGTTCAGGGCAACTGCACCTGTATTTCCCCCTTGGGGTCCAGCAAAGGCACCCATGCTAGGCTCCCAGATTCTCAGTAGTCACATCTCTTGGGCAGAGACCTGCGGCTCTCCCCCTCCTGACCAGGGTCTTCCCCAGGCTGCACAGTTCCCTGCCTATATTGCAAGTTCCCCCAGCAAGTCAGACTGCAAAAGCAGGCCTGCTTTGCTTGCTTTTCAGAGGCCATAAACAGCATAATTGGCCAGAATTATAAGGTACCACGCAGCCCTCTCTAAGCATGCACATTTATTCTTAAAGGTGAAAGTATTACAGAGAAAACATATTAAAAATAATAAAAGAACCTACACACATGCTAATAAGCTTACCAGAGATCACCCCAATGGCTCAGATAGGAGTCAGTTCTCTCCCACAAAGGAGTTTTTCTGTGGTTTACAAGTTCATAACAGTGTTTAGCTCAGAACAAGCACCTCTATGCATAGGTTAGCCTTTCCTTTATACAGCCTGGGTCTTTGATCTGCAGAGACCATGAACAGGTAACCAGCCAGACAATGGTTTTTTCCTCAAGCTGTAGTTTCAAAAGTCTGGGGTCTTATACAACCTTGGGTGGTACATTTCCATTCACCTCCCCTAAAGATTTCCTGAGAAAACCACTTAATTTTGTCCCAGAAGTCCATTCTTGTCTGGCACATTGTTTCAAATAGTCCCTTGAAGCTCATAACACTTACCTGGGTTTACAGTGGTCAAGTCTCCCCCCTAGAGACCTTAGACACAATTCCACAATGATACATAAAAAATTTGCATTTTTAATACAATGGACTTCCAAGCTACTTAACCTTAATTCAAAAAGGGTTTTCAGGGATTTTTGCAGGAAATTGCCATATCTGTCACAATAGTTCCCATGCAGTTTCCCCAAAGTTTTCTCTAATATGATGGTATTCTTCTAAAATGCAGCCTGTGCAGATCCCTGTTAGTTCAGGCTCATAATGACATTGTTTTATATTGAGCTACCAGTAAAGAGTGAGAAAGATATAGGACAGTAGCCAGTTATTTTTATTACAGTATTTTCACTGCTTCAGGGAGGATTGTGCCTTAGACCCCTTTTAGTCCCTCTTAAGTACATCACTCATGTGATAGGCCTGGCTGCCTGCACTTCGCTCTGGGTGGAACTCAGACTAGATCTCTGGGCGGCAGTGCCCTGGTTCCCAACCACATGAACGACAAAGGCCTAACTTGGTTGTAAGAGTTTCCCTTTGGCAGCCTGTGACAGCATATGTTTGTTACGAAGATGCTGTTTCTGTGCCCCTGCAAAGCATTATTTATTGCTTCCTGAAAGGGTACAAGCATATCGAGCAAAGGGTAAAAACAATAGACAGTCTACTTGCATTGATATTATTTACACCTTTGTAAGTTCCACTCAGCCCAGCCAACTCCGTCTCTAACAGGGAGAAACAGACTGCCCCTGCTCACAACATCTGTAGCTCTCTCTGTCCACGTGAGTTTTGCCAGCCTGTCAGTGTTAACACACACTGGGCAGCCTCTCCTAGCTCACCCAAAGCCCCTCCCTTTTCCACTGTGGCATGACCCTGCAGATCTTGAACCTGGGTCCGCAGGGTTCCCAGTTGACTGTTGCCTCCCTGCTCCCACCTAGCAGCTTGTTACTAACCAACTGAGCAGGAGAGACCATGAAACCTGAAGTTACATCAGGTAGAGCTTCCCTGGGCCTGACTGGAGGAACACCGTGAACTCTGATTGGTCAGGACTTCCTATTTAAAGCTAAAGAGGCACAGGAAGTTGTCCACACAACTGGGCTCTGCCTGGCTGCTACATTGCTCCCTGCCTTTTTGCCTTGCCCCCAGTTCCTGCTCCTGGCCCCTAGTCCTCAAATATGTTTCTGACCCTTGGCTTGACTCCCTGACTCAGACTGTTACTCCACCCACTAAACACAGACACCCATGTCTCGGCCCCGACGCATGGTCTATGAGGTGTAGGTCTCCTTTGATCCCAGGCTTAGGTATGTCTACATTACAAGCACTACAGCAGCACAGCTACACCACTGTAGTGTAGACACTCACTACAGCAATGGAAGAGTTTTCCATCACATTAGTAAATCCACCACCTCAGGAGGTGGAAGCTAGGTCCATGGAAGAATTCTTCTGTCAACCTAGCAGTGTCTACACTAGGGCTTAGGTCAGCTTAACTACATCGCTCACACCCCTGCATGATGTATCTAGGTCAACCTACGTTTTAGGTGTATATCAGGCCTAAGCCCTGGGAAGAGTAAACTATTCTAGCCTGGTTGGAGTCTGTCAGGTAGCTTCTTCCCCATTGGTGGCTCAGCCACTGTTATACAAGGGTATCTCTACATCGCAATAAAAAACCCGCAGCTAGCCCCATGCCATCTGTCTCAGGCTGGGGCTCATGGGGCTCAGGCTAAGGGGCTGTTTAATTGCAGTGTAGACGATCAGGCTCAGGCTGCAGCCTGAGCTCTGGGACCCTCCCATCTCACAGGGTCCTAGCATCCAGGCTACAGCCCAAGCCCAAATGTCTACACCGCACTTAAACAGCCCCTTTATCCCATGCCCCGCAAGCCTGAGTCAACTGGCATGGACCAGCTACAAGCTTTTAACTGCAGTGTAGACATACCCTTAGTTGCTTTGAAGGACTATACCTGAGGCTGTCTTATCTTTGCCATTGTGCCATTTCCTGTGATTTCCCCATCTACGATCTCCTTTGATTTAACTCCATTTCAAGTAACCCATCATAACCAAACACATAAAGGCCTGCACAGTCATAAAAAACAACTTCCCAGTTTGTTACAAGTAGCACATAGACTCCAGGCAAGATCAGGGCCCATTGTACAAGGCACCATACAACAGACACACGTAATGAAAGACGGTCCCTGTCATGAAGAGTTTTCCAGTCTATGCAGACAGGATGGACAAAGGGTGAGAAGGGAAACAGAAGCACAGAGAGATGAAGTCACACAGTAGGTTAATGGCAAAGCTATTGGACTCACCACCTTCCTCATACACAGTGGATATCTGCACGAAGGAAGATTTTCCCAACAGAAAGAGTGCCAGATTTTTTGAGGCCTGACTGTCACAAAAAGTACCATAAATTCTGGCACCATTTGATTAGACCAGGCCTAGAACACCTGCCCACAGTACAAAGCTTTTAAAAAACACTGAAATTCATACAATCCACCTGACAGGACAGTGATACCATCTCTTATTCATCAGATCAAGAAACACAAACCAGCAAAAAGTATTTAAGATCAACCAAATGCTTTCTCTGCAACAGACTAGAATACATTGTCTCTTCTTCCATTAGGTGTAAAGCAAGCAATGTGAAGGGGGGCAAAAGGGGGAGGAAAAAAATCTTAAATACAAAGCACCTATTAAAAAAATTGAGGCAACAACAACACCCTTGCCATCTGCCAGGAGAAACCTCTTCTCACCATTGCTGTCTGCCAGACTGTTGTGAAGTGGCCAATGCTCTGTAGGCCCCTCCCCCCACTCTTTTCTGCCCCCCACGGACAGGGCTGTATGTAAATTTGGAAAAGGCATCAGAAGTTTAAAGCTATTATCAGAGCATCCTATTCCTCCCTCAAAGAAAACTATGACTACCAGTTTGGGAGTTTTATTTTTCTTCTCCTCTTCAGCATGGAACATTAATTTATGACTATTTTTCCAATTCCACAGAAGTAAAAAGGTAATAGCTTTTAGACTATTTGCTTTCTATAACCTGCCTTTCACGGCTATGTGCCTGACAGGACTGCAGACAATGTCCCAATCACAGGGACAATTTCTCCAGGAAAGCGAAGAAGAATTCATATCTGGCATGGAGATTTCTGCCCTCCCCCCCCTTTTCATGCCAGCAAAACTGCAAGTAAACAGCTGTAAAAATTGATAACCAGAAGGACTGTGCTGTCTGCATGGGGAATCTCTTGCATAGTTGCATCCTTAAGCAGTTCAGCAGAGTCAAGATGACATTATGATTATCAGACCTCAAGTCTGACATGCTCTACTGTATGAACCATTTGGACAAGCAGAAAATCCAGATGGGTTTCACTGGTGAGTTGAGTCCCCCCAGCTCCTAGGAACTTGCTCTGTATGTTTGTGCAATGGCACATCCAAGACTCTGACTTTCATGGTCCTACCGGTTGCAGCTCTGTATGGGGAATTAAAGAGAGCAACCCTTCTAGTCTAGGCCTATGGGAGCTGTGCACAGTCATCTGCCAATAGAAGTGTCTCTTGCAGACAACACAGGCTGCTTTAATGGGGCATTGCTGTGGGAAGACAATTCTAAGCTGACCTTGGTCTTTCACGGATTAGATCCACACATGCTAGCAGTGGCATAAAGGGGGACGATCTTGGACACCAAGATAGAAAGGAGAAGGTGGTCTATCACTTCTGTGTTGCCAGCTTACTGTCAGCAACACAGAGTGATTAAAGTCTTGCAAAGTCCATGGACTTTCTAGTTGTCTGGATGGGTGAGTTCAATGGAACTATGCCTACTTACACCAGCTGAGGAGCTAGGTCTCAGGGATCTTAGCTACATGGAACTGCCCAAGACTTCAGCCAATGTCAGGAACTTCGAAAGAAGGTCTAAATCCCATAATGCATCTCACTGTACAACAGGACATTTTGTCCTGGTCTCCTATTTCTTCCTAACTAGTTTATTCTCTGAAGCATATGCACTAACAGCCATTAAAGTGTAGCTAAACACTTGCTGTTATTATACTGTTAGGCCCAGACCTCAGCAAGGTTCATAAGCACATGCTTAGCTTTGAAGTCAATATGACTACCCACATGCTTCAAGTTAAGCATATGCCCATATACCCTGCTGAAATCAGGGTCAGGAACATTTGATACTTTTTAAGGCTCATTGCTTACTTTTTTCAGCTATTTGCCTTAATATCCTGCTGCACTGAATTCCACATGTTAAAACTCTGCAAACAGAAGTACTTATTTTTAACTGTTTAAAATTTGATTAAATTTCATTGCTCTTGTATTACGGTAAAAGGTAAATTCCAGTAAGCAGATTGATTTTCTGTATACCCCTGGTCATTTTATATTTCTCTGTTATACCTATTCCTTCTCCTCTCTTTTCCAAACTCATTAGTCTCTACCTGTAAGAAAGCCCCTCCTTTCCAGGGCCTGAATCATTTGTTATCCTCCTCTGGGCATTTTACATTTCTGCTAGGTCTGGTTTTTGTTTTGTTTTGTTTTGTTTTAAATGACCTGACCAAAATTTAACAACAGTATTCAAGATGAGGCTGTAGCAGATTTATATAATGGCATTATGGCATAATCCATAATATTCTATATCTCCTTGTTCACTCACTACAGGGTGCCACCTTGTGGCTTCATCTGGGGTTGGGGATTAGCTCTCTCCCATCTGGTGCCTTCTTCAGTTTCTCACCCCATGGTGTCTCTCACTCTCTGAACTCAGGGTGCTCCCTCTTTGTGACTTGGTTCTTTGGCCAGGTTACTGTATGGTTCTCTCCTTCCGGGGAATCAAACTCCCTCCAGACCAGCTGTCCGGTTGGCATCTCCAACAATACTGTGCCACAGGAACCCAGGTCTGCTCTCTACACTGGATTCCAGACCAGGGACCCTATAACAAGCAGCCAAGGTCTATGCAGTCCCCTTTCCTTGCTGCTGTTTCCTTTGGCTTCTTCCTACCTTGCCTTCTCAGGCTCTCTTTCCCCACAACACCTCTGGGGTTAACCCTTCTTCCAGGGTTAGGATTCCAGGGCTTGTTCTCCCTGTCGGGTTTTCATCTCCCCACCTCTCTGCTCCAGAGAGTGACTTCAGCCTCTCCCCCTTCAGCCTCCTTCTGGTGTCAACTTCCTGGCTTTATACTAACCAGCCTGCTCCTGCCCAGCTTGGCTTCATGTTCAGTTAAGCCTGGTTCCTCCTCCAGGTGCAGCCAGGCACCATAATTGGCCTTTCAGGCCCACATTAACCCCTTCAGGGCCTGTCTGGGGAGCACATCCCATCATGTTCCTTTAGCTGAATATTCATTTTTTTTAAATATATCATATTCAAGTAGTAAACAAACAAGAGAAAAATAAGACTGAATTACCTTCCTAATTGCACACACACAGAAAGACAACCTACACAGTATAATACAGGAGACTCAAAAGAGCAATAATTTGACAAAGCAATACAGATGAATGGAATAAAATTGAGTTACTAACCATTAAAGGTCAAGTGTTTGAAATCTTTTCCCCTTGTGTAAAATGCAATATTAATACATCTTTAAGAAATGGATACACAGATTATTCTTTTTTTTTTAAAAACAGCTACTGCAAACTGAGGAGATGTTTTCACTGCATTGTTCACAATTCTGTCTCAATCTTTTCCCCCAAATGGTTACAGCTAATGCAAAAGCCATCAGTGTGTATGAGTAGTCTGACATGAGCAACCAATTTATTAACTTATACTGCCAATCAAACGTATTCATCTGTTAAATGCAAGAGTATGTTAGTTTTGTGTTAAGGTTGCACAGTTAAAACATTAGGAAATGCTGACTCATGCAGCAATATTAGCTTGGGCACATTGCACCTACTGTATTTCCAGGTCGTACAATAACATTGTGAAATTTTCATATATTAAAAAGTTTACATTTCCCTATTTTTTAAAACAAGGAAAGGATTAAACTTTATCATTAAGCTATTTTAAGCACTGAAGGTGGCATAAGCCCTTTAACAGCTGTAAGGAATTAAGAATATAATGTCCACATCTACAGATATGCACTAATCATGTGTGTGGTTTATTTTATGAGTATAAACTCCCAGACAATGAAATTTTGTGGACATGCTCAGTACAACACAATTTAAAGTGTTCATAACTGTTCATTTTCACCCAATTATTTTCATACCTGATTATGGCCATTCTCCTCAACAAGGACTAGTAGCATTCCAGTTTTCAAGTTTTAAAGCTCAGCCATCTTTGAGTTGTGTTAAAAGACGTGTGATCTTTAATTATATATTAAAACAGCAGGAAACAGTTTAAAAGGCAACTGAAAGGATTTTGCTTAAGCTATTGAAGAAAAAACCCACATTTCAATTGAGCACAAGCATAAAAATGTTTAATTAAAAGATTAATTTTTAGAAGGTTAAGAGTGTGAAAATTGTGTAAAAATGAGTGTAATTAAAATTAGTTTGCAGCCTTAGTACTAGTTTTCACTACAGCGCCTGCACTGTAACAAAAAAAGCTCAATGCACATTTTTGCATTATTTCATTGATAAATTTATAATCTTGTGAATTACTGCGTATCAGCACCACTCTGAACCTTCTATTCCTAGCACTTCTCATTTTCCACATCTGTCATTTCAACTGCACTTTCAGTGAAGAGCAGTGCAGGGAAGGAGGAGTACGCAGAGATGGGGGAAGGAAGAATACGCAGATGAGGTTATACATAGGGCTCTGTGTCCGTCACAGAGGTTGCAGAAGTCATGGATTCCACAACTTTCCACAATCTCCGTGATTTCTGCAGCAGCCAGGGTAGCTGATCCCAGGGCCGCCCAAGCAGCTGGCTCTGGGGCTTGACTGGTGAAGTCAGCAGAGTTTTTAAGGTATATAAGCCAGTTACTATAAATCAACTGTTTCAAGTTTTATTTAAAAGACAAAATAAATACAAAAATTTCATGGTGTAACATGAGAAGTTGTAAGATCTAACACTCAAAAATCAGGAATTACAAAGATAAAGGTTACTCCAGTCTGATATTTGGTCCAGGTTGCATATATAGTATTTTTTATTCCACTCTTCCTTGTTACATGTAAACATGAATGTATTACTCTGTTAGTAGACTATAAAATAAACAGCATACACAAAATTGCTGATTTCACAATTTTAAAGATTAATTTTTAGTTGCCTGACTTTCTGAATATTTGATCACAGCCTTAATATTATATACACTATAGGGATTTTTTTTGTATTTAATATAGAAGAACAAGAATGTAATGCCATCAAGGAACCCTCTAATGATATCAGAAATCATGAGAAAAGAGCTTGTGTCACAAGAACTGAAATGAAATATCCTTGTATTATGCTGTTTTGTAGTACTGTATGTTTAGAATATTCACATTTATTATCATTATAGCACTCACAAGTGTGCCTGACACTTCACAGAACAAATAAGAGGGCACGGTCCATGCCCCAAAGAGTGTAGTTTTAGACAGAACATAATGGTTGAGGGCAATACTGTGACCTAACAACAACTACTAAAGTGGGGATTAAGTTCCTTCTAATTCCCTGCTAAACACCAGATTGATAACTTTTTTCAGACATACCTAAAATGCATTTTGTGAAACTATCCAAGCAGATTTCATATTCAGTAATACCTCAATCTCTCTCACAGTCAGAGACCAGCCTATTCATCTTGAATTACCCTTTGTAAATGCCAAATCAATTCTGCTAAATGCATACACACACGCTCAGAGTAATGGCACATATGTACAGGGGGTGATGAACATATAGACACTCTCTGGCATAACTGGTATCACTTCTCAGGAATGGGAAAGCCATATCCTTTGAATGGAGCAGACTGCTCTTTTCTGCCATATGGCTCAGCCCCAAGGAGAACCTGAGAACTTGAGGCAGCCAGACCACTCTGCACAAAGGCCTGATCTACATTATCAGAGGGGTAGCCGAGTTAGTCTGGATCTGTAAAAAGCAACAGAGACATGCGTCTGATGAAGTGGATATTCACCCACGAAAGCTTATGCTCCAATACATCTGTTAGTCTAAGGCTACGTCTACACTACCCGCCCGGATCGGCGGGTAGAAATCGATGTAGCGGGGATCGATGTATCGCGTCTCGTCTGGACGCGATACATCGATCCCCGAACGCGCTCACATCGACTCCGTAACTCCAGCAGGGCGAGCGGAGTTAGCGGAGTCGACGGGGGAGCCGCGGACGTCGATCCTGCGCCGTGAGGACGGGAGGTAAGTCGAAATAGGATACTTCGACTTCAGCTACGCTATTCTCGTAGCTGAAGTCGCATATCTTATTTCGAACCCCGCCCCTAGTGTGGACCAGCCCTTAAAGGTGCCACAGGACTCTCTGTTGATCTACATTAGATACTTTATATTCTATAGCACTATGTAATCCTTCTCATAGGTGCCAATGGCAGCAGCCAAGGGCCAGGTTCCATCTCTCTATGATCCTTTCTACAGTAAATAAAAGCATGGCTCAAGGTTCCACCCAGAGCTGCACTCCTATTTCTGGCTATGGCAATTAAAATGTAACTTCCCCAGTCACTCCTCTAGGTGGTTCATTCCTACTTGCAAGCACTCAGGAGTTTAGGAATATTAGGGCTAAGAGAGAAAAACAAAAAAGAAACAGTTCAGCTTGTTGAGCTTCAGCTTTCTCAGTCGCACAACAATCCACACTCACCTAAATCCGTACTCACGAGTCTAGTTACACTCCATAGTATTCAGAGGGGAGCATTGGGGCTGGCCACAGCTGGCTTTTCTTTCCCCTTTTCTTGTGTAGAGGGAGCAGAGGATCCATCCCCCTCCACCTAACATCTAGAGCTGCTTGCTTTCCTCATGGCTGAAAGTAGCATAAACTGCACCAGTGCAAATCACAGCTTTCCTGATCTACAGTTGGAGCTTGCTCTGGTGCAGCTATAACAGTGACTGGCCGCCAATTGCTGCAACTGGGACAAAATTGTCAGTGCAGCCAAGACGCTGGCAACTGACAACGTTTTAGCCAACCTTGTCATCTAGACTGGCTGTGGGCAAGGTTAGAGAAGACAGTAGAGATGGTCTACATTAGGGCTCTCACAATTGTTAGCACTGGTGGAACTGCCCCAGTTACATTGTAAACAAGTTACAACTCATTTAGGACCTGTCCACACAACACATTTTAACCATATAATAACTGGGTCCTCTGATCTGCTTGTTTTGTAGTGCAGTTGGGTCCCTTACTGGAGAGTATTTAAATGCAGTATGCAGGTATTTAGCCTCATGGAGGAAATGCCCTTTGATGTACATGGAAGATGTGTGGTAATTATTGTCTATATCGGGGTAGGCAACCTTTCAGAAGCGGTGTGCCGAGTCTTCATTTATTCACTTTAATTTAAGGTTTCGCGTGCCGGTAATACATTTTAACGTTTTTTAGAAGGTCTCTCTCTATAAGTCTATATTATATAACTCAACTATTGTTGTATGTAAAGTAAACAAGGTTTTCAAAATGTTTAAGAAGCTTCATTTAAAATTAAATTAAAATGCTGATCTTAAGCTGCCAGCCTGGGGTTCTGTTCACCTAGGCCTGCAGCGGGTTGAGCGCGGCCTGCAGCCGGGACGCCGGCTGGCATGGGGCTGGCAGCTGGGACCCCAGACCTGTGGGGGAGAGGGGGCAGGGCAGAGGGATGAGGGCTGTGGGGGTGCAGGACAGAAGGCTGGACGTTTGGGGGGGGTCAGGGCAGAGGGCTGGGTGTGTGGGGGGATTCAGGGGGCAGGGCAGGGGGGGGGGAGCGGCGGGGGGGGGAGGGGGTGTGGGGGTCAGGGGAGAAGGGTGGGTGTGTGTGGGGGTGAAGGACAGAAGGCTGGCCGGTTGGGGGGGGGCACGGCAGGGGGCGGGGGGTGGGGGTGGGGGGGGGTCAGGAGTGAGGGCAGAGGGCTGGGTGTGCGGGGGGATTCAGGGGTCAGGGCAGACGGCTGGGGGTGGGGGGGGTGGATGGGGGTGAGGGCAGACGGGTGGGGGGGTGTGGGGGTGCAGGACAGAAGGCTGGGTGTGGGGAGGGAGTTCAGGGATCAGGGCAGACGGCTGGGTGTGTGTGGAGGTGCAGGGCAGAAGGCTGGGTGTGGGGAGGGAGTTCAGAGATCAGGGCAGAAGGCTGGGTGTGGGGGGAGTTCAGGAGTGAGGGCAGAGGGCTGGGGTGCGCCCAGCCCCCTGCCCTGAGCGGCTCATGGCAGGGGCTGGAAGGGATATGCCCTGTTCCACCCGCTTCCCCAAGGCCCTGTCCCTACCTCTTCTCTGTCTCCTCTATGGAGCAGCAAGCACGCTGCGGCTCGGCTCCGCCCCCCTTCCCCCGGCGATCAGCTGATTGTCAGGAGGAGGGGCAGGAAAGCACCACACTGGGGGAAGAAGCGGGGGAGGGGGAGCTTGGCTGCCACAGGACCAAGCTTCTGCCTCCTGCCCCCGCAGGGGAGAGCAGTGGGCGGGGGGGCTGAGTGGGGCTGGGGGCTGGTGTGGCGTGCCACCCAAAATCGGCTCGCGTGCCATGTTTGGCACGCGTGCCGTAGGTTGCCGACCCCTGGTCTATATAGTTCCTCTTACAAACAAGCATATTTTCTAAAGCTTCTCAATTTTTCTTCCAGTTTCATCAAATTTTGCAAATTCAAAATCATTTTGTGAAACTTTGCTAAACATTTCTTTTTAACAAAGCAAACCCTGCGCCCCTCCTAGCAAGTACCAAAGAAACAGTGCAGAGAACATAGCTTGGCTGACCCACAAATGGGTGGTCTTGGTGTGCACCATGCCCACAAATACACACAGTAACAAGAACTGCAGCCAACATAAAAGTTCAGCTTGTCTCAACAATGAGCTTACAACAGCTTTGCAACCATCCTCTGTGCTTCATTTAATTCACACCTGGTTAGTACCCAATTAGTATCTCATTAACAGTATGCCTGAAGCACTTTCTTTACACTGAGGCTTTCAGCCCTTTTCACACACTTATTAGGCACCATTAGCAACATCCACACATACATACCTTATTCTTAAAACTGTGCAGTCGGGTCCCAGTGCTGGGACTGGCAGAGCACTGTCAACTCCCCTCCACACCAATGGAGCACTGTCAACTCCCCTCCATCCCATGGCAGGATTAGGCCCAGTCATGCAGTTACTACTTATCAGCACTGTACAATTATAAAACAATTTCAGGTCCAACAAGTACCTTCCTTTACTAAACACCTCAGCTGTTCCAGGGAATTCTACCCAGTTCAGCAAGTACCTTGTGGGATACTTTGCCCAGACCCCTATGTGCATCCTTTGTTCATATTCAAATCCTCTCACTGGCACAGTTCCCATAGCTCTTACAGCCTCATACCCTGCAAGAAGGCCACCCAGTGGAGAGAGGGGGGCATGATTTATAGATGAGAACAGCTAGGTCTTGGAGTACAAGCTACATCTTTGTCACTGAAGAGTTAAACAAATAATGTCAAGTATCAGAGGGGTAGCCGTGTTAGTCTGGATTTGCAAAAGCAGCAAAGAATCCTGTGGCACCTTATAGACTAACAGACGTTTTGCAGCATGAGCTTTCGTGGGTGAATACCCACTTCTTCGGATGCAAGTAGTGGAAATCTCCAGGGGCAGGTATATATATGCAAGCAAGAAGCAAGCTAGAGATAACGAGGTTAGTTCAATCAGGGAGGATGAGGCCCTGTTCTAGCAGTAGAGGTGTGAAAACCAAGGGAGGAGAAACTGGTTCTGTAGTTGGCAAGCCATTCACAGTCTTTGTTTAATCCTGAGCTGATGGTGTCAAATTTGCAGATGAACTGAAGCTCAGCAGTTTCTCTTTGAAGTCTGGTCCTGAAGTTTTTTTGCTGTAGGAT
>QXTE01000028.1:7237746-7266760 GCA_003942145.1 Platysternon megacephalum | reverse complement strand
TAGGGTCTGAGTAGAGAGTCCACATATCCAGACAGTCCTTCAGTGAGAGTGCCAATGCCCGAGATGATGGGGCGTCCAGGATTTCCGGGTTTGTGGATCTTGGGTAGTAGATAGAATAACCCTGGTCGGGGCTCTAAGGGTATGTTGATTTGTTCCGGTGTTAGTGTAGGGATAATCAAATAATGATTTCCCCTGTTATGTCACTAGTATTTTACCTAAAGCATCTAGTACATTGGGTGACTGGGAATATTATGAACTGACGTATGCAGCAGGGAACCCATTTCACAAAATTTCACTTTAATTTTCATCATCTTGTTTTGGGTGGTGTCAGGAACAGGTAGTTTTGCTTTTCTGCTGACTCTCGGGGCATTGGCTGTTTTTCAATATGATACATGCTAAAACAAAGTAACATGAGAAAATTCAGATAAAAACACCTTTGACTTATAACTTTGTGCTCGTGAAATATCTGGTGGCAGTGGTCAAGTGGCCACATGCCATGTTACTTTTGCACTCTCAGGGGAGAAGGGAGGCAGGGAGAGACAGAAGAAAGAAGTATTATGCTGCTAATGATCCCCTTTCTCCTCTCCAAATTTCATCCCACAAAGCTCCGCCCCCCTGCCATTGGGTATTCACACACATACAGTAGCTAAGTGTATTGTGAGGAGAGTTGTTTTACCACAGAGATTCCACAAGTCAACAAATGGGAATAGCAATAAACTGAATACCACCATCCCCTCCCACCCAGCTTTGCAGTAAGCAGACACCAAGATCAGTACAGTATTACTCAGCAAAAAATGCCAGCAGAAGGGGGGCGGGGGGGGGGGGACAAAATAGGCTGACTATAGATGAGAAAGTATATGCACAACTGCATGGAGATATCATCACTAGAAGCAGCAGATAATGTGGCCTGTTGCCCTCCAGGATCCCACATGACTCCCAGAGCATCAATGATTCTTGTGACCCGAACACTGCACAAAAAGAATGACAAGAGTGATGATCCATTAATGAACATGGAAAGGAAGATAGATACTAAATTCAGGATAATGCAGTGGCAGCTGCCCCTGTGCTGCATAGACCTTTGGGTCTGCTCCTTATCCAGGATCTCTCCTCATTGTCATAGGCATGTAGCCAACGCATTGCTAAATCTGAGCATCACATGCTGCATTTAACACACAGAGAGAGTACAAACTGAGAGTCAAGTACATTACTCCACACAGCCACTAGTTGTGGTTTTCCCAGCCTCCTTTGTGAATCCTAAACTGATCTCTTTTCTCACATTAAATAATTCTTGCCTTGATTCCTGTTCTATAAGGAGGAATACAGTAAGAATCCTACAAAACCAAGCAGCAACTAGGGTTGCCAACCCTCCAGGATTGTCCTGGAGTCCCCAGGAATTAAAGATTCATCTTTAATTAAAGATTATGTCATGTGATAAAATCTCCAACAATACATCCAGCCAAAATAAACATAAGCACACACAGCAAACTAGCCTCATCATAGCACAACTAAGTTATGGAGCCACAGTTGCAGCTCCATAGGTAAGACTGAGTGGAGTTTTGCAAACTTCAAAGACAGAGTTCAGTTCACATAGCTACACCTCCAAAGTTCTGGATATCTCCATTATCCAAAACTATGAAAGACTCCATCAGGCCAGACAGTCCCCATCATTCCTGTTTGGCATTGTTCTTTTCTACTCACCCCCGTAAGAAAAGAGTGGCCTACTCTGGAGTCTTGGGCAGAAAGTAGGCCCATTCTTCTTCTGGTGTTCATGGAGGACCGACCGACCAACCAATCAAGGTCAGTGCCTACCCCATCCCACTGCATCAGGGTCTCCATTTTCATAGAATCATAGAATATCAGGGTTGGAAAGGATCTCAGGAGGTCATCTAGTCCAACCCCCTGCTCAAAGCAGGTCTAATCCCCAGACAGATTTTTGCCCCAGATCCCTAAATGGCCCCCTCAAGGATTGAACTCACAACCCTGGGTTTAGCAGGCCAATGCTCAAACCACTGAGCTATCCCTATAACAGAACCTCTTAAGGTAAATTTGAAAACTCATCAAAATGGTTCAAATGACGTTTCCTACTCCATTTGTTCTACCTGACACAGTGGAGATAGGTGTTAGAATCCAGAAGAAATAGTGTCTCAGGCCAGCAATGCTGGTGATGCAGCCCGAGACAGCAACAAAGTAAAATAATGTGACCTTTGGGTCCTTTGCATGGCCTGAACAGGACATGGAATTGAATACACACAGACCCCAGTTATTTGCTTTGCAGCACACTGTTGGATTGAATGGGGCTCTACAGGTGCAGGAGTGTATCCCTGTTATTCTTAAAGTGGGATTGGAACCTTAAATCTTAATTCCCTTCCTTATTAGAACACTCAGGGTTCCGATAAAGTTCTAAAGTTATGCTGAGATGCAATGCCACCCAGGGGCTATTCTGGCAGCCAAGGCTCACCAGAGTACACCAACATTCTGTTCATGCTGTCAAATCTGGCCACCAACAAGCGCTATAGGTCAGGCTGTGCCAGCTTTACACCATAGACAGGAAGATTCCTCTATGCAAGGGGAATCCTCAGATGTCCATTCAGGCCTGTTTTAAAGTCTCCTTTGTGCAGCCCAAGCAGTGCAAAGCAGACATAATAGAGACCAGGATCTGGCCCACAGAATTTAGTAGAGAATTATCTCTGCACTATTGAGTTCTATAGGTTGGTTTAAAAATTTTGTTGAAAAGTTAAAATTCTCTCAAATTCCATGGGATGTTTCCATAAGATCAGTAGCTGGTCCTTGTGTCACAGTGTCCGATGGAAGGTTTCTAGGTTATCTGAAAAAACATCTAAACTTGTAATCAAAATGTATGAGCTCATCCTCGAGTTTTTAATCTACTTTAACCACGGATACTGAGGCAATAACCTCACAAAGGCCGATACCGTGACATCAGAACATCATGCTAAATTGGATGACGTAGTGGTCTCACAGGCCTGTGCCTTCACATAAGCCCAACAAGCTGTGTGCTGATCCAAGGACAATATATCTGACAAACTCAGAAAATTAGACCTTACAAAGGCCTGTGCCTCAACATCAGCTCAGTTAAACAGAGGTTCTGAGCTAGTGGCCTCACAGGTTCCTATCCCTCAACTTCAGGCCAGCAAGCTGGAGTTGTTGAGTTAGTGAGCTCACAAGACCAGATGTCAGACATCCAGCAAGCTACATGCAAGGACTCTGTGACAAGAGCCCAGGTCTGTAGAGCCTGGGACAGCTGGTAGTCCTACCTCTCCACCGGGAGGCCACACAGAGGAGAGTAGGCGCTGCAGGAAGTACTGCCCAAGAGACCTAGATTGACAGTACCCTGCAGCCTGTTGATTAGCCAAGCACCCTATTTAACCCCAGGGGTTGCCTCCGGAAGTTGTTTGTAACACCAGACCTTGCTTGAGCTCCTGATCTCCAGCCTCTGACCCCAGCCTGACTCTGACCCAGATTCCTGACTCTCGATTCTAATCTGGTACTGCCTCTGATCTCCAGTCTTCAACCCTGGCATGCCCCTGCCTCTTCCTTGCAGAACCTGTCTCTTGCTATTCCTCCAGTTCCTGCCCAGCTACCACCATCCACTTGTGGGCAGACCTCAGCCCAGCCGTGACCACTAGACCAGACCACCTACGCACTGGTCCATTACTCTACAAATGCTGAGCTACTAACGTTCAAGAACCGTGACTTGAATGCCCAAGATCCTATGGAGACCTGGGCCTTCATATCAGACCAGTAAGCTAGAGGTGCTGAACCAGTGAACTCAGAGAGGCCTGTAACTTGCCATCAGTTCACATGCAGAGAGATGCTGAACCAGATACCAGCAAGCTATCATGGCTTCAGCTCATTCCAGTAAGCCAGCAGTGCTGAACGAGTCCCCACAGAAAGTCTAGTGCCTTGGCATCTTCCCAGCAAGCAAGAGGTGCTGAGCCAGAGAGTTCATAGAGGTCCGGGCCTTCACATAATTCCAACAAGCTAGTGTGTCTGTTCCAGTGACCTCACAGAGACTGTTACTTGGATAGAAGCCCAGCACTCTAAAACTGTTGAGCCAATAACTTTGTGGAGACTTATGCTTTCCCATCAGATCAGAAAGCTAGAGATGCTGAGCCAGTGAGCTCAGAGAGACCTGCGCCCTGACATCAGCCCAGCAAGCTATAGGTGTTGAAGCAGATACCTCTCAGATCTCTGTTCCTCTAAACCTGCCCAGAAAGCTAGAAGTGCTGAGCCACTGTCCTCACAGTTCTCTCCCTTGAGATCAGCCTAGCACACTCAAGCAGCTTAGCTAGTTTGCTCCTGAAGAGTGCACAGAGGCCTGAGCCTTGATGTGTAAAGCTAAAGGTATTGAGCCAATGTCTCATCATCAATGCAGCAAGCTAGGACTGGGGAACATCAGCGGTGTTCATTTTCCCTGCCCAGAAATATATGATGAACTCAGATATCTAGGTAGGAGCTGCCTTTTGCTGATGCCCCAGTGGCAAGCTCTGTCTCTCCACCTGTCTGAAATACCAGCAGGCGTGCTATATTCTCCTGGGCAAATCTCCCAGCAACAGACAGGTTTCTCATCCAGAGCCAAACACAACTGAAGAGAGAGTCCCAGCAAGAACAACCAAAATACCATACCCTGGCCTCTTTTCATGTTGAAGTTACCCATGGATAGTCAGACTGCACAGTGAAACTCTGGAGTATTCATCTGTATTTGCCATTCTAGTATAGCAGTTTCAACCTCAGGTTTTATAGCTGTGGTTTGAATAGGCCCTCCCAACCTGTGAAAGGAGTGTGTAGAACTAGAGCACCCCACAGGTAGCACTGCTTGGCCATCCCTCCCATCCTCTGCTCCTATACCAAACCTTGTAGTTACCCACATACAAAATATACCTTCATCATTCTCACCCTGAAAATGGAACAGTCCTAAAGTATGTTGTTGGAGTCCATCCTGACAGCATAATCAAACAGTTACTACTACTTGAAGATGGCATTATCCCCCAATTACATTTAAATGCAGCAGCCAAGATGAAGGGAACTCAGAACCAGACTCAAAAGTATTACCTCTGTATTCCTTTCCTGAGTTACCTCTTCGGTTGGGTATTTGCAAGGCTCCAAAGCATGCAACTTTCCCAGAAATGTGTGCAAAGGCAATATAGCTAATTACAAGGTTGCTCCCTGTTCTGAAATTTGCTAGGCAATCCCAGTTTTCTCAGGTCTGTCCCACATCCTGTAAATCCATCTTGCAGGGCAATTAGAGAGTCATGACTTGATTCTCAGTGATGACATTGTAACGAGGTGATGACATCATGCATGCCAGTGTGAGATGATATTCCAGGATGATGTGAAAACACAAATGTCATATAATCAGGCTGCAGCATCATGTGATTATTTTGTCCCACAAATGTCACACCAGGAGGTGATGTTCCCCATTTCTTACAGCAAAGGAAGGTTCAGGGGTTGTGCATTTTGTTTTTCATTGTATAGCATGGGAGAACTAGGAGCCAAGAACTGCCAGATCCTAATCCCATCATAACATTGATTCCCTCTGTAGTTCTGAGCAAGACACTTAAGGGCCAGTTTTTGTTTGTTTGTTTGTTTGTTTGGGGGGGTTTAAAGGCACCTAAAGTTGCAGACAGTTACTGAGAAGGTTTTCAAAAGGGTCTATCTGGGGCTTTAGGCACCTAAATACCTTTAATAATCTGGCCTTAACTTCTTGGCCTCATTCCCTTCTGTAAAATGGGGATGACACCACTTATCTACTTCTTGTGAGGATTAATTAGCAAAATGTCTCAGAAGTGATTTTAAGAGTAAAAGCAACTGCTAACTATAGTCACTATATTTGTGGATACCCATAGTATGACAAACTCCATTCCACTTTGAGGCAGATGCAAACACAGCAGCACCTCCTACCCAATCCTCCCTAATCTCATGCTGAACCATACACCTAATCACAGACAGCTGCACAAATATTTGTCCTGCATCATCATTGAACCGGTTCTCAGTTATACATGCAAAGTCAGGGGCCTTGTCCTTCATCAATTCATAGATGGTGATAACCTCATTAGCTACTGACTTTGCATTAAAGGGTATATGAACGATGAATAGGAAATTCTGGTTCTCCACAACTTGCCTTCCACAAGGTAAAACCAATGAGACCAGGATTAAACATCTGAGTCCAAGTTTATGCCCCATAGTTTTGTCTTCTACTTGTCTTCCCTGCTTCCCATCACAGGGAGTGAGGGGCCCAAGCATCTGCAACCACTCCCCCCAGCTAGTTCATAGCTCCTGCAACTTCACCCATTTCCAAACAGACCCTCCTCGTCGCCTGTGCTGCCACTACCCACTTCTTGTTTGCAAGTAAGAAGCCTCTGCCATGGCTCTAGGCCGGCAGCCCTGTGGCTGGGTGATCCCCCCCCCTCCTTTCCTCTCTTTAAACCAGCCTCTTGTCATGCACATCATAGAGTACCTAATATTCCTTCACTTCACTCATTTCTCTATTCTCTACTTGCATCCGAAGAAGTGGGTATTCACCCACGAAAGCTCATGCTGCAAAACGTCTGTTAGTCTATAAGGTGCCACAGGATTCTTTGCTCATTTCTCTATTGTCCTTCAATTTCTTCTCTGCTGCCTAGCAAATTCAATTGTTTTTGTATTCTTCATATTTGTGTTTTATATTCCCCCTCCAATTCTCCCCCTCCCCAATTCTGCAGTGCGTGTGTGTGTGTTTCATTACTTCTGGGTGAAATAACTGACAAGGGGGATCAGTCCACCTGAAAATTGCTCTCCCTGGACTTAAATGAAACAGATGGGCATTGATGGTGTTTTCAGAGAAATTAATCAGCCTGGACTGGCGGCGGTGCCAGGAGCTCCATAGGCCCAATCTAGACTAATGAATTCCAAGCTCTTGGTCTTAATAGCTCCTGACAAGACTAATTTACTCATGTAAGTGATTAGAGAGGGAATGATCTCTTTAATTGTTGCTTAAGACTCTTTTAGGCATCACGTGAGGGAAGAGGAGGCTGTTAATTTCTAGTCGGGTAAGCGAGAATACAGGGGACTTTTTTGGGAGGGAAGAAGTTAACAAAGAGAAGGAAATGATGCAGATATTTTGGCACTTCCTCCCCGCTCCCTCCCCCATCTAGGGTATTCCAAGTTGAGTGCAGTTTGGAGGGGATTTGCCCTGCCGATGGATGACTGAATTCACTGTCATGATGACAGAGGGTTACCTTTTGAATCAACTGAACATCTGAGAAAGTATCCATTCAAAGATGCAGCCTACAGTTCGATTTCTGTTGCACCAGTGCAGCTATTGGAATGATTACTGTATCCTTTAGTAAGTCTCCATCAGGAGCATTCTTGCCTGAGTGTGTCACAATGTCACAGGTTCAAATCCTCCACACTGTAATTTCATGTGTAGTAGTAACACCTCAATGTGGGAGAAGGGGATTCTGAAGCACTGCTATGCTGTCCTTTGCATGCAACATTAAAGCAAGGTCCCTCATGCCCACTGCTGGTAGAATTTAAAGATACCATGACAGTGCTAAGTAAGCAGCTGGGGTAACCATGATCAAAATTCCCACAGGAAATACAGGTTCCAATATCCAAGACGGTTTGGCAACTCTTGCCAAGTATATAATGACAGCTGTATTTCTCTATAGTCACTACAGACCCTATTTATGTAACTCCTTGTATAGCATTTGGGAGTCCATGAGTATAATGTGCACTTTATCATTCACTACCTGGGGGCTGTGCTTCTGACACCGGGGTGAAATATCTGCTTCCAGCTAGTTGTGCCCCAGTCCAGGACATTTATGGTTTCCAGACGACTTTTTTTAATTTGAGAAATGTATGCCGGGGGGGGAGGGGGGGGGGAGAGAGAGAGAGAGAGAAGAGACAAACAAACCGCTAGACCAGGGAGGATGATGAAAATTCTGTTTTGTGAAGGATTTTGATATTTGTCTTCATTCCAGTCAGGAACAAAACTTGAAATTTTCAAAAAATTCTCCATAAAAGAAAAGACATTTTCAAAAAATGGTTGTTTTGGACTGATTAAAAAAATGTGTCATTTTGATTTTGCTTTGCAAAACCATGCAAAATAAAAATTTTGAAGTGAAAAATCATTTCAAAATGAAAAAAAGTCAAAATATTTCATTTCAATGTTGTCAAGACATCCTGTTTTGACATTAGGAGAAAAAATGTGAAAAAAGTTGTGAAAAAGTGACAAAACTGGGGCAAAATCTACACAATTTCATAAACTGTTTCAACTTCTGTAGAACCACATTCTCCATCAGAAAACATTCAATCAAAGTTTTTCCAGTCAGCTCCACCTACCAGCTCCATTTACTCCATGTAGCTGCTTTCTTCATCAGAAGTTTCTCTAGGACAAATTCAGTAGTGATTAATTTTGTTATCCCCTTCAAATGAAGAGGGGTAGCAAATACACAGGAAGATAGAAATAATCTGTAAAGTGATCTACAGATATTAGTGCTGCAGTAGAGGCTGCAGATAAAGCACATGCGAATAAGCAAAGTCCTACACAAGGAGCGCAAGTAGAACTGCACAGGTACAAAACAGCAGGATATCATCATATTTAAAGGATTTTTTTCTTGTTTCCTTTATACTATCTTCATCTAGCATTTTCAAAGGTTGTGAAAGGAGGTGCCCATTTTAAATCCATTTTAAGAGGTCGTCCACCATATGAAGAAGTTTGAGATTCACAGCAGACCAAGAATCACAAAGACCAAATTCTGTTCTATTGCACTGCATTACAAACCACTGATAAGCACGGCTACCGACAATGCTAACCATCACACCTAGGGCTCACATTCCATCATGGTATTGGCTGGTTCAATGGGAGCAGGCAGCTATTGTTTCATGAGGTGCTATGTTTCAGATAGACCATGTGACGGAGTAAGGAGTGGGGAGTACTGACCTGGTAATGTTGCGTTGGAGTTTTACGGGTTTACTGTCTGCATTGGTGCTGGATGGTGGTGGGGTATCAGGGTATGACTTCACTTGAGGGATGATATTTGAGCACATAATCTGAGCCCAGGAGGGGGTTGGGGCCAGGTGACGCCTTCTGCCAGAGAAACTGGACAAAGACTGGAGGAGGAGCCAGGGGTGTGTGGCTGAGGGGAGACTGCTGGAGGGGGTTTCAGTTTGTAGCTGGCTGGGGAAACGGAGGGAGGCCCAGCACCGGGGTCTGGGCTCCCTACCCCCCAAGATGGACTTGACTGAGGGGTCATTTTCTGTACCTACAAGCTCTGTTTTGGACTGTATTCCTGTCATCTAATAAACCTTCTGTTTTACTGGCTGGCTGAGAGTCATGGTGATTTGCAAGAAGTGGGGGGGTGCAGGACCCTGACTCCCCCACACTCCGTGACAGACCACAACACCCACGGCACCCATTGCATGCTTTTGTCCGGACAGTCACCAAGTTAAAACTGGTGCTAAAATAAATAGCTGTGATTGGCTAAAAGTCAAGTGACCATCTTTACTTGGATCCTGCTAGTCCCCTGTGAATTTGGGGAAGGATCGTCTTAGAGCAGTGGTCTCCAAACTGTGGGGGGCACAAAGGAACGATTGGGGGGGAGGTGTGTGGCAGTGCCCAGGCCAGCCCCCACTGGGGGCAAGGATGAAGCATCATGCTTCCAGCCCTGCTCTACCCCCAGCTCTGCTCTGCCCAGGCCAGCCTCCATGGGGGGCAGGGAGGGAGCACTCCACCCCCAGACCAGCTCTGACTCCAATCCCCTTCAATGTCTGGTCACACACTGCCCCCAGGCCCAGCTCTGCTTCAGGCCAAGCTCAGCTGCTGAGGGAGGGGTGTGTGTGTGTGTGTGTGTGTGTGTGTGTGTGTGTGTGTGTGTGTTCTGTTAATGGTAAGGGGGGGTGCAACTGGAAAAGTTTGCGCACCACTGTCTTAGAGCTTCTCAAGCAAGCAGGGCCGGCTCTAGGTTTTTTGCTGCCCCAAGCAAAAACATTTTTGGCTGCCTNGTTAATGGTAAGGGGGGGTGCAACTGGAAAAGTTTGTGCACCGCTGTCTTAGAGCTTCTCAAGCAAGGTTGTCCCAGGTCTATAGGCTCTCTAGGGTGTATTCCAGGAGGGCTTTGTCACTGTCCCAGAAAATTTATAAATGAAGTGCAACACCATAGGCTGCGGGCAAGACTCTATATGAGGAGCCTGTCTTGGATCCACAGGAACTGTGCTACGCCTCATCTTTTAAACAGTCTCTTGAAGCAACCCCTTTCGTGTGGCAGACCTCCAAGGGGTCCCACTCCTTCCTTCAGCGTAGCCCAGGAAGCCTCACCCCCTTGCAGATGAGCATTTGGGCTCCAGCACTCCGGTTTCACACTGTGATTTCTGTCCAGTGAGTCCAGATGAAATAGACTCTTGATAGAGACTTGTACACTCTTCCGTGACTAATGCACCTCAGCAGGTATTTACAGTGACACTCAAGCAGTGTTTTCAAAACAGAGTAGGATTTATTAGACAGCTGGCACACAGCACTGGAAGTCCCTAAGTTAGCACGGAGAAATAAAGGTTAAAGCATAGTCCATTCTGGCCGAACCAGCACAAACTACCAGCCAGGTTCTAGTGGATCGCATCTTTGGCTCTGTCTCTCGCTCTCTCGGATTCCTTTGCAGCCAGCTTCCTCCAGGAGCCAACTCCTTATTCCCTGCCTGTGTCTTTTGTTCTTGACCTGGAGTCTCTGCTCAGCTTCCCTGCTGAGAGGTGGGGAGCAAACTGCCTTCCTCTTGCTCAGTGGGTTTTAGGTGTCACTGTTTGGTCATTGGGACTTTTCCATTGTCTTTTGGGGATTCTGCATCGATATGGGTCGCTTTCAGCATGTTCCAGCCAGTCCCTGAACAGCCCTATTCACTGCAGCCCAGACAGCAAGGTGACACCCTCACTCACCTCATGTCCTGCTCTGCCCCCAAGAGCAGACCTCACACCAGGGCCGGCTCCAGCTTTTTTGCCACCCCAAGCGGCGAAGAAAAAAAAAAAAAGATAAAGCCACGATCGGCAGCACTTCGGTGGCAGCTCTACCGTGCCGCTTCATTCTTCGGCGGCAATTCAGCGGCCGGTCCTTTCCCAAGAGGGACTGAGGGACCCGCCGCCGAATTGCCGCCGAAGACCCGGACATGCCGCCCCTGTCCATTGGCCGCCCCAAGCACCTGCTTTCTGTGCTGGTGCCTGGAGCCAGCCCTGCCTCACACTCATAACTGTGCAAAGCACAGAGGGAATCGGAGGCACAAAGAATTCATAAAAATATTACAGAAAATTCCCACTTTGTGACAGGTCCTCAGAACAACTGAATACAAAACTGAGGTCTCTCCGTGAGGTGGTTGGAAAGACCTGATTCTGGTGATCCATGCCGTTTTAATCTCTTAGCAGAAGCACCCTTGACTAGGGTCCCCCATAAATTTTGAAAGCCCTGCTGATGTTTCAGTAGCTGCTAGGTTCCTGCTGCATGGATCTGCAGTGTATAAGTGTGAGGAAGGGAGGAACAGGCAGGTGAAGGAGGCCAGTGTAAATGGGGCCCCGATAAGATCACAGCTATTAGTCTGCAGATGGAGGCCCAAACCCACAGTTGTGCACACACTGGGTTTACAATCAATTCCTTCAGCATTAAAAGCCAGCCACCGGCCCTGATTGAAGAGCACAAGTTTAATGGACTGAGAGCCTGGAAAGAGGCCAAGAAAGGCCCGATCAATTTCTACATTTACTAAAACTGATCACTAGCAAAACAAATAAATAAAATAAAAAGCTACATCTGTCAATCAAAAAATTGCCAATTTTCTCCAAGGGCACTATATACAAAATCTGGTCTCTACCCAAACTCTCAGCTCTTTCGTGACTGACTCTGGCAGCGGGATTGAGTGGCTGTGTCCACNCCCTGACCTAACTAATGTCTCTCTCTCTCACGCCCCCAACTCAATTTCTTGTAACTGCTTCTGTGAAAGCCTCCAGGATTTGTTTACTAGCTACAATGGGAAAGGAGAGGGAAGTAGGCAACAAGTTACAAGAAGCCCAGATGAATAATTATTGTATTACCACAGCACCTAGAATCCTTACTCATAAACGAGGACCCCGTTGTGCTAGGCGCTGTACAAACACATTTACTTTACTATACTATCTATGGAAAGCCAGACAAAATAAAAGACTGAGGAAATCTGAGAGCACACATGCAGTTTGTATATTACACAATAGTATTTTAGTATAAAGTGAAACTGGGCTACAACCTATTTCTGTGTGTAATTTTCCTCCACTGGCACACCTCAGAGCAGTTCTAGTTATGAGCTACAATTTTATTTAAGAGTCTATTTCCATCCCCTAATGCATTTAGATAACTCCCACTAACACCCAGGACTCTGATTCTCTGTTGCCCTACACCTAAACTGGTGCAAAGTGGGTGTCAGACACTACAGTTCTGGTAACAGTTTACACTTTGCACTGTTGCTGGGCAATGGAGAACTAGACCCTCAAGCATCAAGAGATCTCTGCTGAGGTTTGATCTTTCAAAGTGCTGTGCTGAGCTCTCCCTGGGCGATGCTACTTTGAGAGTGGAGGGCATTCAGCGCTTTTTCAAGATCAGATCCTTGCTCTGGAAGATTTCAGGGCAGAAAGACATCCCCCTCCTCCCTTGTTTGCATATAAAGCCACTCCAGCTTCCTTACAGGAGAGAAGGCACACAGGATCTGATGGAAGATGAGCCACATAGTTTGGTATCCTAAATCGATATCTTAATCAAACAAACACAACACACACTTCCCAAGTGAATGTTGCATATTTTCCCCACTTCTTTTCTTTTGAAAAAAGTTCCATTGTCCCAGGTGGTCTGGATCTTTTTCCCAGTTGGGCAACTTCAAACACACTTCATAGCCAGAATGGGTGCCTGTTAGCCATTCTGTGCTCCTCCTCCTTCCCCTTTCCCCCGGTCGCTTTCACACACCCCAAACAGGCCTGTAAACACAATGCAATCTTCTCATTAACATAAGTGAGGCGCACTCACCCACGGGGGTATCCTCATTGATCAGCAGGTACGTGTCAAAGAAATAGTTGATGAAGTACGGCAGCCGATTGCTCAGACCTGAAAGGATGAAGAAGAAAAATAAGGTTTTAAATTTATTTTATCCTATTTCATTTGATTGGAAGGAGGTTGTGGTAGAGCAGTACTCGGAACAAACAGCTGGCAGTGCCCTGGGGTCAGCCCTAACTCTCCGTGAGGCCAGCAGCAAGTCACTCAGTCTTCCTGTGCCTTAAATCAACAGACCTTGGGAGACAGACCAGTCTCCAACCTGAAACAAATACTCACCAGCAACTACACACCACACAACAAAAACACCAACCCAGGAACCAAACCCTGCAACAAACTCCGGTGCCAACTCTGTCTGCATATCTATTCAAGGGACACCATCATAGGACCTAACCACATCAGCCACACCATCAGGGGCTCCTTCACCTGCACATCTACCAATGTGATATATGCCATCATGTGCCAGCAATGCCCCTCTGCCATGTACATTGGCCAAACCTGACAGTCTCTACGCAAACGAATAAATGGACACAAATCAGACATCAGGAATTATAACATTCAAAAACCAGTAGGAGAACCCTTCAATCTCCCTGGTCACTCAAAAACAGACCTAAAAGTGGCAATTCTTCAACAACAAAAACTTCAAAAACAGACTCCAACATGAAACTGCAGAACATTAATTAATTTGCAAACTGGACACCATCACATTAGACCTGAATAAAGACTAGGAGTGGTTGGGTCATTACAAAACCTAATTTCCCCCTGCTGTTACTCACACCTTCTTGTCAACTGTTTGAAATGAGCCACTCTCATTACCACTAAAAAAGTGATTTTTCCTCCCTTGGTATCCTACTGCTAATTGAATTGTCTCGTTAGACTGACCTCCCACTTGATATGGCAACTCCCATCTTTTCATGTGCTGTGTATTTATACCTGCTACTGTATTTTCCACTCCATGCATCTGATGAAGTGGGTTCTAGCCCACGAAAGCTTATGCCCAAATAAATGTGTTAGTCTCTAAGGTACCACAAGGACTCCTTGTTGTTTTCACAGCTTGAGGGATTCACCTGGTCCCATTCCTCACCCAACTGCCTGTGATAGCAGACAGGGTCATACTGTATGCAGTGTAGCTGTAGCCATGTTGGTCCCAGGATATTAGAGAGGAAAGGTGGGTAAGGTAATATCTTTTATTGACCAACTTCTGTTGGTGAGAGAGACAAGCTTTTGAGCTTACACCGAGCTCTTCACCAGGTCTGGGAAAGGTACCCCCCAGAGTCACAGCTAAATGCAAGGGGAAGCAGATTGTTTAGCGTAAGTAGTTAGCACATATTGTAAGGGACCATTCACGGTAGAGTGTCCCGTTAACACCTCTGCAGTCATAGGACACAGATCACTCTATATCTGACCTCTCAGTCCCCATCCTCAAAGGAAACCTGCACAACACTTTCAAAAGATGAGCCTGGGAACTTACATTTATTACTCTGCATGAAAAATCATGGGCTAAACAGAGGCACTGGATTTATGGGTTTTGTCCTATGACTGCAGAGGGATTAACGGGACACTCTACCTGTGTAAGCTCGACCAACAGAAATTGGTCCAATAAAAGATATTACCTCACCCACCATGTCTCTCTAGGGTTACACAGTCTCATTTCTGAGAAACAAATAGGGCCCATTATTGAAATTGTTTTTCATGGTTCCATGACTGAACCAGAAGCTGCTGAACAAAGTGGGAGGCTTCATTTTACACACAGGGTGTTCAGATATCCCAGTGGGGAGAACTGCAGAGATACTTAAGCCTAGTCTACACCTAAAACTTACGTTGACCTAGCTACATTGCTCAGGGCTCTGAAAAATGTCAATGCCCTGTGCGATGTAATTAGGTCAACCTAACTCCCGCTGTAGATGCAGCTTAAGTCCATGGAAGAATTCTTCCTTAGACCTAGTTGCCGCCTCTCGGAGAGGTGGATTTACTATAGCCACAGAGGAAACCCTTCTGTCGCTGTAGTGTCTACGGTACAGCCATGTAGCTGCAGCTGTAGTACTTGGAGTGTAGATAGACCCCGAGACACCACGCAAAGGAAATTAATGACAGGGGAGGAAGGGCAGGGACATGAAGTGGGCCAGGAGCCTTTTGATCCAGTTGCATCTCTCCCCTGCCCCGGGGCTCAGATGAGGATGCAGAGTAGATAAAGCACAAAGCAGCCCAGAACAAAACAAAGGGAAGAATACCCTAGCAGCCCAAACCTGTCACTGCGCTGCTGCTGACTCAGACCAGATTGATTTAAGAGGGGCACAGAGATAGAGATTCAGAATGCAGCCAGTGACCAGGGTCTCTTTTTAGGGTGAAGGAGGTGGGAGCAGCAGCACAGGGATGGGAGACAGCAATTATTGTTTTAGTGCATGATTAATATCTCACATTGTTCCCATGGCTGAGAGCCTTTCGCCTCGTCAGCCTTAATTCTGCCAAAGCGTCACTTTTTCCTTGTTGCGCTGTTCTAATTGCCTCCTTTCACCTTTAATAACCAGGCTCAGTTATTTCAACCCCATTTACTTAGTGAGAGCGAGGCTGAGAGCACGTGCGCCCGTCCCCAGAACCACAGCGGTTGCCACCCCACGGGCTGGGGCTCATTAGTTCTGAGAAAGTTCAGGCCAGACCACGTGGACCAACAACTGCCGCCCGAGCCGTGGGAAAGATGAACTATTGCGGATTTATCATGGGAGCAAGGGCAGAGATGGGATGCAAGGTGGCAGGAGAGAGATGCAGCAGGTTTCCAAGAGGGCCTAGTGCATTTGACAGATGGGTTTTCCTTGATTTCCAGCCAGAGCTGAAACAGCCAGTACACTCACTTATTAAGAGATGCAGTTTAACTGCCAGACAACAAACATTATTGAACAAGGGAAGTGGAGATTTTAATTGGCCCATCAGAAGTGTTTTGCATCTGATTTCTGTGTGTTCCAGTTTCTGGCTCACCTGGAAAGCAGGGGTGAGTGACTGCAGGAGTCAGGTTCTGAATACAATGTCCGGCTGCCTCTTGGAGCACCGTGCAGTCTGACCCGGAAGCAATTACCAAACCAGTCGGGGTCAACTCAGCCAGTCCAGATCACTGCCTCAATCGTTAGCCCAGCCCTATTAGAAAAGCCAAGGAAATGCCACAGATGCCATCCAGGGGGAAGTATGAGCATGGCCCAGGACTGAGACAGAGGAGGTCTGGGTTCAATTTCCTGGCTGTGCACAGGCTGCCTGAATAACCTCCTACCCATCACGCTCGGTGCCTCAGCTCCCCAGCTTTAAAAACGGGAACAATTATACTCTCGTTCTACCACTTTGTTTATTCTGCAAGCTCTTCAGGGCCACCTAGCACACCAGGGCCTGGATCTTGGTTAGGGTCTTCAGGCACTATTGGAAAACAAAGTAATAGAGATTTCCCTCAAAGTCACTTTACACACTGAAACTAGGTCTTATCTAACAGCAGCAAAAAGCTGGAGAGGAAGTGCTGGAGGGTGGGCTATAGTGCCTTTGAATAGTTCCCCTGCCTTTGAATTTCCTGCACTGTCCTCTGCCCCATGGCCCATTAGTTTTGCATGCTCCCAGTCAATTCCATGCTGAAATACGAATTTGTGAATGTGCGAAGTAGCCACATTGCGTAAGCAGTATTGCTAATGCCAGGTAATAAAAAATCATGAGTCAGACACCCCAAAATCATGAGATTTTTGTAAATAATACATTTAAGGATGTTTTATTTGCCTTCTGGTGTTTGATCCTTTAGGGGGCCACATTTTCAAGCTCTCCTCCTTAACCGCGAGGGCTAGAAAGTTTGTTTGTTTGTTTTGCGGCCCGCTGCAAAATCCTACCTGAGCGCCTCATTGTGGCGCAGCAGTGACCCTGGCCATCTGACAGCTATGGTAGCGGGGCGTATGCCCTGGTAGGTCTAATCATGCTACAAAGGTGTTGAACTATCCAATCCAGGGAGGGGGATTGCTCTCTCAGAAAAAGCGCTTTTCCTTCTTCATAGAGGTTGAAGGCTAGCTAAGCTTGAGGAGGTATGCATGCCTGCCTGCCTAGCCAGTGGGATGGCTTGAAGTTAATGGCTAAAACAACATGAGTAAATGGGTTTTAGTTCCCTGCGCATTATCGAACCGTTCTACAGTGGCGGAGCGGAAATTGAGCGACGAAAGGCTGCTAAAAATGTCAGGTGCTAGGCCAACATGGAAAAGGACAACCCTCGCTGTGTGTACTTACAATTCTAGGTTGCTGGCGAGGGAAGAAACGTTAAACCATCTGATGGAGGAGAAGAAAAGGATAAGATGCGATATCCTTGGTGTCAGCGAAACCCGACGAAAGAAGGAGTTGGAAGTCAACTGGAAGGATGGAAGGACCGTGAGGCTCGGAAAGGGAGATGGAGTTAGAAATGTTGGAGGAGTCAGATTTATCGTCAGTAAGGATTGGTCTTTGAAAATCATATCATGCCAGCGAATATCATCACGTATTGGTGTGTTGCATCTTCAGATGGAGTCAAAAGCTACCCTCAAGGTCATCCAGGCCTACACTCCCACAAGTGCAAGTGAGGACGAAGAAGTGGAAGAATTCTACCAAGAGCTCGAAAGAGCCCTCACGCAAAAGTCCATTTACACTGTCACGATGGGAGATTTTAACGCCAAGGTTGGGTGAGGGAAAGCTGGTGAAAAGTTCACAGGGAGATACGGCAGTGGCGAAAGGAATGAAAGAGGAGAAAGGCCGGTAGCGATGGCAGAAATGAAAGAACTGTACGTGGTAAACACCTGGTACAAAAAGAAGACTGCAAGAAGGTGGACGTGGGTCGTGCCAAACGCGAGGAGCAAGAATGAAATCGACTATATTTTAGTCAATAAAAGGTGCATTGTTCAAGACGTCTCTGTGGTACAGCCTTTCAACACCGGCAGTAACCATCGCCTGCTTAGAGCGAAGTTGATTTTTGATGAAGCGGTGGAAAAGAAGGCGTTACAGATGGCAAACAGGAAACAGCGGCCGAAGACATTCCATGAAGCAAAGCTGAAGAAAGTGATTTCTGGGTTTGACTGGAGCCAGACGGAAAAGTGTGATGAGGACTATAGCATCTTTGCTGACAAGCTGAGACGTTGCATAAAAGCAGCTGAAATTGAAAAGCTGAAGAAGGCAAAGGGAAAACTCTTGAATGAAATGAAAAGCTTGTTGGAGAAGCAGAGAAACATGAAAAGGAACTCGGATAACAACCTCGAGTACTCCATTCTGTGTAAGCTTATACGGCGAAAACTGAAGGACAACTTTGAGAACTTCTGGAAAGAAAATCTCCTCAAAACAGTTGAATTATGCAAGAGCCTCAAGACATGCAAGCGGGAATTGACGCAGAATAGATTGAGCGTAACAGCATTGAAGAACAAGGACGGAGAGACAGTAATCGACAGAGCAGGGATGGAGGAGGTCTGCAAGGACTTCTATACAGAACTGTTCAAATCAAGAATCAACGTCCCTCTCCCAACGCTCCAAGAGTCAAAAGAACGCGTCCCCCCAATAATCATCAGCGAAGTCTGAAGCACACTACACCAGATGAAGAAGGGAAAAGCTCCAGGCAAAGATGGAATAACGTCAGAAATTATTTCTGCAGGAGACAAAAAACTTTGGAAGGCCCTCGCTTTAAGATTCAGTTGATATCTTGAAGAAGGAAAAATACCATCAAGCTGGAAGGAGTCGAATACCATCTTGTTGCACAAGAAGGGCGATAGAGAAAATCTTAAGAACTACAGCCCTATATGCCTGCTCTCTCACATCTACAAGCTCTTTACAAAGGTGATAATGAACCTGTGACAGTGTACCCCATAAGGCTTTATGGGGGGGTGCTTACAAATGTATGTATGATATAACTGGAATAGGGTTTTGCTACATATGCCATGTAACATAACTATGTAAAGGTTATGATCTACTGGTTATGTTCATCCTAGTTGTATTCAGGCACCATTTGTGTGTTCAAAGTTATGAACCTTGGCTGTTTAATTGCTTGATTTCTAAGTAGCCTTAGTTAGAACATTTGGTCACTTCTTGGGAAAGGAATGTGCAAATTAGGTGCTCAATCAGGGAGCACTTAACAGACAAAAGAGCTTGGAAGACTCCAATCCACATAAGAAGTCTACCTGAGGACGTTCAAGGTAGCATGTGGGTAATGGCTGCTACCTGCAAGTCCTGAGTCATGCATGGGCATGTGACTTGCCCATGTGATTCTAGATCTCCATTTTGTGACTGGATTCTACACAGGATGAGGAGGGGGTCTCCACCCACAAGAGAAAGTCTATTTAAACCCCTGGGAGAGCCCTCCATTTTGTCTTCAGCTGGCTAAAGAAGGAGCCTCTCCACCCCCCACCCCCCCAGGATACTTGAAGGAAACTGGGACAAAGGACAGTAACTACATGGGGTGTGCGTGATTGCTCGCTAAAAGGAGATTAGTCTGTAAAAGGAAGCATTCTGGAACTGGTGAGGATCTTATCTGTATTTAGTTTGATTAGACATAGATTTGTGCATTTTATTTTATTTTGCTTGGTGACTTACTTTGTTCTGTCTGTTACTACTTGGAACCACTTAAATCCTACTTTCTGTATTTAATAAAATCACTTTTTACTTATTAATTAACTCAGAGTATGTATTAATACCTGGGGGAGCAAACAACTGTGCATATCTCTCTATCAGTGTTACAGAGGGCGAACAATTTATGAGTTTACCCTGTATAAGCTTTATATAGGGTAAAACGGATTTATTTGGGTTTAGACCCCATTGGGAGTTGGGCATCTGAGTGCTAAAGACAAGCACGCTTCTGTGAGATGTTTTCAGGTAAACCTGCAGCTTTGGGGCAAGTAATCCAGACCCTGGGTCTGTGTTGGAGCAGACGGGAGTGTCTGGCTCAGCAAGACAGGGTTCTGGAGTCCTGAGCTGGCATGGAAAACAGGAATAGAAGTAGTCTTGGCACATCAGTTGGCAGCTCCCAAGGGGGTTTCTATGATCCAACCCGTCACAGAACCGACTCTCACCGAGTCTGGTTGAACAACAGCTGAGAGAGCAGGTGGGGTTTCGAAGAAATTTTAGCATGATCGACCATATATTTACCCTTAGCCAGCTCCTAGAAAGAGCAAGGGAATACAAACTCCCGCTGTGCATTGCTTTCGTCGACTATGAAAAGGCCTTCGATAGCATCGAGTTTAATGCAATATTAAAGGTGCTCACAGAGCAGGGCATTAACACGCAGTACATCAGTTTGTTGAAGGAAGCGAATACTGGATGTACAACAGACATTACTCTCCTCGAAACTCCCCTCCGCATCCCAATCGAGAAAGGCGTAAAGCAAGGAGATACGATTTCACCAAAACTGTTCACCGCCTGCCTCGAAATGGTTATGAACAAGATCAATTGGAGGAGTGGTGTCAACATAAACGGAGAATGATTATCTCATCTCAGATTTGTGGACGACATCGTACTAATTGCTGAAAGCATCAACCAACTGCAGAACATGCTACGAAGACTCGACAAGAAAAGCAGTCAGGTCGGCCTGAAAATGAACCACTGCAAAACAAAATACATGCGATCAGACATCTTACGAAAAGCCCAAATAACGGTAACAGGAAAAGAAATCGAAGAAGTGGAACAGTACATATATTTGGGCCCAGAAGTTAATATGCGCCAAGATCTGAACGGAGAACTCTCGTGAAGGATTCGGGCAGGATGGTGTGCGTTTAATTCCATCAAGGATGTCCTCAAAGGAAAAATTGACAAGACCACACATACAAATATCTTCAATTCAACAGTGCTGCCAGCCATGCTGTATGGCAGTGAAACGTGGGCACTGACGAAAAGAGAAGAGCAGCAGCTGTTGGTAGCTGAAAGGGCAATGGAACGAGCTATGTTGGGAATTTCCCTTCTGGATCTCATCCCAAATGAAATGATCAGAGAACGCAGCGGTGTGAAAGATATTGTTGTGGAAAGCAGATATAACAAGATGCAATGGGCGGGCCACACAGCACTGCTCACGGACAATAGGTGGACCGCAATCATTGCTGAGTGGTACCCAAGAGAACAGAAAAGACCACCCAGTTGGCCTCCAAGAAGATGGGAAGATGACATTGTTAAACGTCTTGGACGACTGTGGAGAAGAAAGGCAAGAGTGCGAGAATGGCGGATGTGTTGGGATCGGTGCAGTCTTAACGACAGCTGAAGACCAATTGATCCAGGTGAGTCAGGTGTTTTGCAGGAGGAAGCGAGGTTTAAAAAAAGGAAAGCTGAAATTCTCACTAGCACCATGACTCCAGGAGCTGAGCCTTTAAGGAAGTTAAGCCTTGTGACAAAACCACAAGAGTTGGCAACCCTGTAAGGAGCTGCAAGGCAGGGATCTGGAATGCAGGGTGCTGCAGTAAATGCCAGGCCCTGGTGGCTGCTGTGTTAAACTTATACCAGGTTTAAGTAAAAATAATTTTGTAGTGTTAAATACATGCTCTCCATGCCTTCCTAGGGAGGACCCCACAGGCAGGAGCTTGCATTCAGAAGGACATAGGGCCAGCTGGCTAAAGAGAAGCCAACAGGGAGGTGCCTTGGCAGCTGTGTATGTCTGAGACAGGTGGATAGACAGAAGCATATGTCTCAGGAGCACATTGGAGCCTAGGCATCAGGCACCCAAAAAAGGCAGGTCTGGAGAGTTCAGCTTTTGGGATTGATATTTCTTTGCTGGAAAACTCAAGAGAGAAAACCATGAAATTCTGGGCATTTGATTGTTAGGTGATAGTGGCAACGAGATTGAGAAGAGGAACTGAACCTCCACTCTCCAGCAAGCCAACTGCTAATTCAGCAGAGAATGGTTGTGAAGAACCATCTTAGTGCAAAGCTTAGCAACAGCTTGCATTTGCTTTCCTAGCTCTTCTCTGCTTCCTCAATACTGTTCACTAGCATCCCAACACCCTGCAGCAGGGGACATTTCAACACACTCAGTTGCCACCTAAGGATCATTAATGCCCTCTAGTTGCATGGACTAGCAAGGCCACGCTCATTTTAAGACAAGAGCATCCTGCTTGTGCACCAAACTCATCCTTCCGCAGTTTTCTTGGCTTCACCTTCCTACTGGATGTCCCTTAGGGAAAAGTAGAAGGTAATAAAAAAATTATACTTTTTCTATAGTGTTTTTGAACAACTCTATAGAACCTGACAGAGAAGTGACTCTGCTATAAAATTTTACAGGACAGTTACAAAAACCCTGTGTAAGTAATAGAGAAGAATATCCTTACTGTAAGTATTTTCCATAGAACCCTAATAAGTTTCTGTAGAAATGTATTCGTTTAATCTCAAATTTGATAGGACTCATTTTTAAGGGAGAAACCTCCAGCCTCTATGCTAGCTGCACACACAGGATGAAAGGAGAGCTGTGTGCTTAGATCCCTTATACATTTGCATGCCTCTGAACTTAGAGGCTCATGGCCTCCATTTCCCACAGCCCACCCCAGCTCCTTATCTCCACAGGCCCACCTCTTGATGGCTGATGTGTACTAGAGACACGCTACAGCTGAAGTATCTGTTGGTCCCTGGTGCTCTTGCAACAAACAATGCCTGCTACACCGACAGCCACCACAATCAGTGGGGACTGAACCCAGGATCATCAGCATCCTCTCCCCCTAAAAACAAACAAAATAAACCAGCACACCACAGGGCTCTACCACTGAGAACTCTGTTAGCTCTGAGTAGCAGCTATAAAGTCCACCAGAGGGAGACAGGATCCTCATTACACTGCTCCTACATGCTCCCAAAATACCTGTGAAACCAGTTATAAGGAAACATTTCTCTCTCCCCAACTAGTATCTTGGTTCTCACCTCAGGTGGCTACCCTAGACCAAGTCTTTCCATTGGCTGATCAGTTGTGATGTCATAGTTTGTGAGCTTACAACAACGTCCATGAAGTGTTGATAGGAGGAGGAGGTATAAGCACTGGGTGCTCTGTGCTGCCAGTAGAAGAGGTTGGCTGACTGACACAGATGCTGGCCTTAGCCTGGTGGAGAAGATGGGAAGGAGCAGGGAAGGGTTGCCACTTAACCAGAGAAAAGTACTGGTTTCATTACACTGCAAAAACTAAAAGGAAAAGAAAGCCAGAAATAAAGATTCTGGGGAGGACCAACTAGCTTGAACAAGGTGCACTGATTTCAGTTTCTGAGTTTGGGGGATGTTTAATAGCAGTGAATGGTGAATTGCTAGCATTGGAGATAAAGGGCAAAGGGGCAACTGGAGTGAGAAAAGCTCACAATCATGTGTCTGCAGGAAAGTGATGTATTGCCAAGCTGTCAAAATCTGTAGGGAGAGAGAACAGGCAGGAAAACAAAAAGCCTCAGCAGTCTTAAGGTGACAAACTTATAATGGGGAAGAAAAATGGGCAAAGAGGAAGATTTAGCACTCACAGATTAAAGATACAGAGTGGAGAAGGGATTGGGGGCAATAGTTAACATCAACGTCTTACCTCTTTAAATACCGGATTCAAATTCAGGTTGTCACAACACCAGCCAAAACAAGTTTGGTGCTTTCAGTCTATTCCCAAGTGTCTGATATCCCCACACAAATGAGTGTGACAGACAGACAGACAGCTTGGGAGAAGCTCCCAGCCTAGGGCTGCAGTGAAGTGAAGGGGCAGAGATCTCACAGGTGCTGGAACTAGAGTTTCTGGGGGTGCTGCTGCACCCCCTGGCTTGAAGTAGTTTCCATTATATACAGTATCAGAGGGGTAGCCGTGTTAGTCTGGATCTGTAAAAGCAGCAAAGAATCCTGTGGCACTTTATAGACCAGGGGTAGGCAACCTATGGCACGCGTGCCGAAGGCGGCACGCGAGCTGATTTTCAGTGGCACTCACACTGCCCGGGTCCTGGCCACCGATCTGGGGGGCTCTGCATTTTAATTTAATTTTAAATGAAGCTTCTTAAACATTTTAAAACCCTTATTTACTTTACATACAACAATAGTTTAGTTATATATTATAGACTTATAGAAAGAGACCTTCTAAAAACGTTAACATGTATGACTGGCACACGAAACCTTAAATCAGAGTGAATAAATGAAGACTCGGCACAGCACTTCTGAAAGGTTGCCAGCTCCTGTTATAGACTAACAGACGTTTTGAAGCATGAGCTTTCGTGGGTGAATACCCACTTCTTCGGATGCAAGTATGCTACTTGCATCCGAAGAAGTGGGTATTCACCCACGATAGCTCATGCTGCAAAACGTCTGTTAGTCTATAAGGTGCCACAGGATTCTTTGCTGCTATTATATACAGTGTTTACAGTTCAGTTCAATGGCTCTCAGCACCCCCACTATAAAAATTGTTCCAGCACCTCAGAGATCTGTGTTGGAAGCTTTGATGTGCCTGGTTCTAGCTGGTGCTTTTGGATGCACACTTTCCAAAGTGCCAAAATTCACCTCTCGAAATACGGAAACAAAAGCAACCTAAGGAGCATCAAGCATTTAGCATACAGGAATGGAGTTGGGAAACCTACGTACTCACCCATCTGGGCTCCCACAGCTATCTCCTGTGTCACTTACCCGCTCCCTAAAATAGGGATAATGCTTTTCCCATGGCTACCAGACAGGAGCATAGGGAGGGTTGCATGATCAGTATTTATGAAGTACCTTGAGGACTCCAGTGCTAAGCACCTGGAAAAATAACAACACACACAGACAAAATGGTTCATTCAATGCTAATTACTTTTCCGGAGGGTTAGAAGTCAGTGCATACTGATTGGTGTTCCAGGGTGGGAGCTTACGAGGTGGAAGATACAATTCACAAGACCAAAAAGACCTTCTCTGTGGCCATGCAATTTTTTAAAATGGTAGTTGAAAGTACTTGCCGATAATCGACCACTAAAGTCTCTGCACGCCCTGCTGGGCAGCAGCTTTTTGAGATCATCTGCCACATACAAAGCAGACCTCTGAGTAACAGGCATTTCATTTCAAGCCCCTAGTGGGCAGTTTTTTCTAAAGACTGAATGGCCTTGGCTTTGTAGGGGAGATTCGTCTTGATTCGCATGATGCCTTATTTATATTATACAGTAGATTAGAAATCATGGTTACAGCTTCTAAACCAGCTGTATCAGGATGTTTGATGTATTTGAGCTGCCAGATCACAGACCATCCACGATCCAGCTACAGTGCTTAGATACCCCAGGGCTAGGCACCTGGAATAGACAGAGCTAGGACAGGAGCAAGGAGGTGGGGTCCTGAAGCATGACTTCTCTCTTCTGTGCGTCCCAGTGTAAAGAGCGAGTTGTGCCTCTGACATGATGGCTGTCCCCAAGAAGATGGACTGTCAAAATTCAGACAAGAAGGAAAAAGAAGTGCTGGGGGGGGGAGGGGGAGGGAGAAATCTTTGGGATACAAACAAATGTAGGTCAGAGATACAGGGCCTGAAGAACAGGAGTCATCTGGAAACCATTTGGAATCAATTTAAATATATACATATAGCCTTGATTCTCAGCTGCTCACAGTAGGCACAGCGCTCAGGAGAAGGCAGCAAAAGTGGCTGTAATGCACCTTTCCACTCCCCTAAATCCTGAGGCCAGCCAGGAGATAAATAGCCCCCCAGAGCATGTTAGAGCCATCTAGGGCAGCAGTTCTCAACCAGGGGTCCGGGACCCCTGTAGGGCTGTGAGCAGGTTACAGGGGGTCTGCCAAGCAGGGCCAGCATTAGACATGCTGGGGCCCAGGGTGGAAAGTCAAAGCCCCGCTTGTGGGGCAGAAGCCCAGGGCCCCAAGCCCCACCACCAGGGGCTGAAGCCAAAGCCTGACCAAACTTAACTTAACTGTAGCATGGGGCCCCCGACAATTGCCCTGCTTCCTACCCCGTAACGCTGGCCCTGGCTTTTATATGCAGAAAAACAGTTGTACTATGGGTGGGCTGTGGAGTTTTTCTAGCATGTTGGGGGGCCTCACAAAGAAAAAGGTTGAGAACCCCTGATCTTGGGAACATTCTATTGAGCAGGGATGGCTGGCAGGGACTGCACTCCTGACCATCCCTTCTCCCCTCCCTGGCCATGCCCTTGCCTGTCCCCAGTGTGAAAGGAAGCAGGTGTCAGGCAACTATGAAGGCTTTATGCCGCTGAGGGAAATCAGGACTTTCCCTTTAGGTCAGCTTTAAATCCTCACTGGAGTGGCACAAAGGGGACTTAATCTGGGCCAAGTATGTGGCTTATATTTTTGCTACTATGTCTTAGTGGGGAAACAACAATTACTTTAAGTGTGCAGTGTTATCAAAGGGAGACATGATTGCTGTTGTTTCTCAGAGAGTCACATACAGGCAAATAAACCCCCATGCTAAGAGTATCCACTCCACCAATTATTCCTGCACCAATCCCAATTTTCATGGGGTGGCGCCATACACTTTTACAACAGATCATAAGCCACATGAAACTTATTTGAGTCTGACATGACCCGGTACCATTTGCAGCAGGCTCATGACATCAGGAGGTGCTGGGACAATTTCTATAGTGGGGGTGCTGAAAGCCATTGAACCAAACTGTAAACCCTGTATATAATGGAAACCACTATAAGCCAGGGGGTGCAGTAGCACCTTCAGCACCCCTAGTTCCAGCACCTATGCCTGACATGATGATACAGAGATCACAACAAGCTTATTCTAGGCAGCAACATTAGAGCCACTGAGCCTCCAGATACAACAATACACCAGGGGAGGAACGGGAGCTGCTTCTCCTATATCCCCAGCATTGAAGACACATCAGCATTCCCAACAAGTTGGACACTGCCACTCTGCTTTTATGGCTACCACATGGTTTAAGTACAGACAAAAATAACTTGCTTGAAAAGCTAAGCCTTGGTGTGAAGCTTGGGAGCCTTCTCACGTTGCCTGGGATCTGCATTGTGTTACATTGTTACCTTGCCACGTGGGAGTTTTGCCAGGTGGGTGTTTTAGAGGGTTGCTGCTGATCTTGTCGACACTTTGTCACTAACCATTTTTGTGCATGTGAGAAATGAGCCAAACTGCTGCTAACATCATTAGCCTAGCAGGAAAGAGGAGGATTTCAGGGGGGCCCACAGCAGAGCAGTCTCCTTTTCTTGCTGTGAGGTTTACATGAACCTGTAAATATCCCATTGGGATTATAAAGCTATTTCACAGTTAAGGAATGGGTGTTACTGCATGGAATATATTAAACAATTAGTTTAATAATCTTCTTGCTGAAGTCTGCTTAAACAGTGAGGAGAAAGTGCTGCCACATGCTGTGGTAATGGTCCCACTCTTGTGTAGCTACTGTTGGCTTCCACTTTACATATTAGCCTTTTGTCTGCTTGTTTTAATTTCCTTTAAGTTTTATTTACTCACCCTTTAATCCTGCTGTACAGACAAACAAACATCATAAAGAAGAGACAATATTTTCCCTTCCACCCACACTCCCTCAGCCCAGTGCTTACCTACCACAAGATCATCAGGGATAGATGAGAACTAGTGGCTAACTGAGAGGCCCTGTGCCCTACCCTCTTACTGAAAAAGGCTTTTGACTCTATCTACCCAAGGAAAATGATCATCTGTTGCTAACAAGTGTTGTTACTGGAGAGTGATTTCCCCCAGTCCCTTCTCCACTGGGGTTGAAGATGATTTCCTAGTTTATACGGGACAACACCATTTGTAACACCATTAAAGAAAGGCTTCCTGGCTAGAAGCTCTCAGTCTGGACCAGAAGTGAGAAAGCCAATGCCCCCCCCCCCAACCTCTCCCTTTCCTGCCCTGCTAAGGGACAGTTTGGCATTTCTAGAAGTTAGCAGGCATGCTAATGTTCACTGGGTGCGTGTCACATGTTCCCCTCTGGGCCTGGTCCACAGAGGACAAGAGTCTGTTACAGTCCCAGCTCTGGGGCTTAGTGCTTTACTTCAGGCTGGAGAGGCTTCTGCTTGTTTCTCTGGAGGTTCCCAGTTATGATTAAGATGATGGTGGTCACAAAAGAAAACTGGGAAAGGGGGCTGAGAATTTTGCTGGGCGGAAACCTGTTTATTGGTCCTTTTAGGAGTGTCTTTTTGTGATGTGAACGCTTGTCTGGTAGGACAATGTGTGGGGGCTGGGCACCTCTAGTAATCATGCCACAGATTTAAGTCTCTACATGTAGTTGTAAGTGCCTGAGTTTATTTACCCACATTTGAAATTTTTGAGCTAACCTTCCAACTTGCATATGTTAGAGATTTCCACCACTGCTGGCTTCAGCTAGAAGTCTCTCCCCTCACTTAAATCATCTTCCACTCCCACCAACTCCCTTCCAAAAAAGCAGGGTGAGGGAGCATTAATGGTCTTGAATTTAATTGGTCAGGGGGAGGCGATGGGGGAATCTCCCATATTGTGCTCGCTCCCTTTTGAGACATGTTTCTTACAGTATTGTTAACAAACCCTGCGGTGCAGGAGCACACAGGTAGATCATGTGGCTGTTGAGGAAGGTAGAAGATGTGATATTCAGAGACTATACACTGAAATGAAAGACAATTCAGTTATCAGTGCCAATGGTATTGCCGCCCCTCCACCCTAGCAATATTGCTTTAGTATTAGATATGTACTACACATTCAGTGATATTCATTTTTGAGAGACACAAGGCTAAAGGGATACCTATCATACGGATAACAGTTCTAGCACAATTGGCTGGTCCTCTCTTTAATCCCAATACAGAGAAATCTCAGTCCCTCTAGGTCAGGGGTCTCAAACACGCGGCCCGCGGGCCGCATGCGGCCTGCAGGGTTATTGCATGCGGCCCACGAGCTCCTCATGGCCCCCCCCGCCCTCCCCCAATGTTTACCTAGAGCGGCTGCCTGCATGCCCTGCCCCCGCACCGGGAATCGGCTGGAACCTGGGGAAGGAGGGGCGCAGGGGTGTGTGTGGCTGTTGCTTCAGGCACCGCCCCCAGCAGTTCCCATTGGCCGGGAATGAGGAACTGTGGCCAATGGGAGCTGCTGGGGGC